>PVKV010041766.1:0-11210 GCA_004027835.1 Alouatta palliata
TTCTGCTGGGAGAGATAGACAACAAGGAAGGAGGCCAATAACTAAGGAAAATAACAACAGATAGTTATGAGTGTCCAAAGGAAAGAAGTAGGAAATACAGAGTGTAGTTCTGTTAAAGATAGGCAGGCAGAGCATCTGTAAGGAGGTGTCATTTAAGACCCGCAATTATAAGAAATGTCCTAAAATTAGATGATGATAATGGTGTATAACACTGAATATAGTGAAAGTATCTTTGCACTCTTAATTTTAATCAATTGTATGTTATGATATATAAATTACATTTCAATAAACCTGTCAAATATATATATATAACCATATATTGAAATCCAGCAGTGGTATGACCAGAAGTAGACGGCTTTGTATTTTCTGCTTCTGTGCCTACTGAAAATTCTGTTACCTAATTTGGGTAAATTCGGTTTTTATCTGAGATTTGGCTCTTTTGGGTAGATTATCACTTGTTCATCTGAGTTACAGTTTTTACACTTCAGTCGTCTGTGAGTTTAAACCTTAAAAAACTTCCCCTTGCTAATTATTTGTAGAGTTTTGGAGGGAGGAACCTCAGATCTCGTTACTCAAGTGATAGATATTAATTATTTTAATCAATTCATAATTCCAGCTTCTGTATATTTTCAATAATCTAAGCTTAAGCATATCATTGCGTTTCTCTAGGCGACCTTCTTTAGACTAATTGTTTCCACATGGCCTAACACCCAATCATACTTAAGATGCCAATTTCAAAATTGGTAATAAGATGTGGCTGTGCTCCTACCTAGACTCTCAACTTGAATTGTGATCTCCATAATCGTCACCTGTGAAGCCAGAGATCAGGTGGATGTAATAATTGAATCATTGAGGCAGTTTCCCTATGTGAGGGAGTTCTCCCGAGATCTGCTGGCTATACAAGTCTTTGGTAGTTCCTCCCTAATTCATTCTTCCTCGTACCACGTTCAGAGAAGGCCTCCTGACGATCCCCAGTCATGCAGAACTGTGAGTCAATGAAACATCTTTCCTCTGACTCCAGTGTTCATGCAATTGTTCCAGCTCAGCTTCTGGAGTAGCTAGACCCCAGTCGCGTGCCACCACACCTGGCTAATAATTTTTTATTTTTATTACAGACGAGGTTTCACCATGTTGGCTGGGATGGTCTCCATCTCTTGACCTGGTGATGCACCATTCCCGGCCTCCAAAAATGCTAGGATAACAGCTGTGAGCCACTTTGCCCAGGTTTTATTTATTTATTTACTTATTTATTTTCTTAGAGGCAGGTGGGAGCCTGGCATTAGTTAATTATTGAATTTATTTAATTGCTATCATCATATATTTTTTTAATAGAGATTGGCTTTCTTTCACAATTTTTGCCATGCTGGTCTAGATGTTCTGACCTCAGGTTATATACACAGATCAGGCTCCCATTGGGCGTGGGATTGAAAGCCCAGTGCACCAAGTGTTGCTATTTGCATGCTGATTTACTTATCTATTATTTGATATATTTAGAGGCAGACTCGAATTTATTTATTTATTTATTTATTTACTAACATACTTATGGAGATTCAGGTCGCATGTATCTATGTATGTATTATTTATATATTTGCAGGTAGACTTGAATATATGTATTTATCTATCTAGCTATCTAATGATTTAGAGGAAGGCTCACATTTACTGATATACTGATTTAGACCCAGGTTCGCAACATTTATTTATATACTTATATATGTGTGTGCAGGCTTACATTTATTTATTTACTTATTTATCTGTAAAATTATTTAGAGGCAGGCTTGCATTTATTTACTTAGATGCAGGCTCGCATTTATTTATTTATTATTTTAGACGGAATCTTGCTCGGTCTCCAGGCTGGAGTGCAGTGATGCAATCTTTGCTCACTGCAACCTCCGTCTCCAGGGTTTATGCGATTCTCCCGCCTCAGCCTCTCAAGTAGCTTGAACCACAATGGCGTGACACCCTGCCTGGCTAATAGTTTTGTATTTGAGTGGAGACGGGGTTTCACCATGTTAGCCAGGATTGTTTCGATCTTTTTACCTTGTGATCCACCCGTCTCGGCCTCCCAAAGTGCTGGAATTAGAGCCGTGAGCCGCAGCACCTGGCCTTTATATATTTATTTACTTACTTATTTATGTATGTTTCCTGTGACGATGGCCGTGCTGTGTGTGGAGCAACGGATCCGGCCGCCTGTGCCAGAGAAAGCGTCCACACACCTGGGTTTGCCGGTCTCCTTGAGCGAGACCGAGTCGTGTATGGATGAGATTCTGGGTGTGTTGCCCTAGTGTTGGGCTTGTCTCTGGGGTCGCTTTTGGGCCCCCAGTTGCGGGGTCCATATCCCATCAGGGGGCTCCATGGTGGTGCCGAGGGCTGGCCGGTGTTCCGGGTGGGTGAGCCGCGGAACCATGCTCGTGACTGTGGCAGTGGGATCCCACTATTGTTTTATCCCATTGGCCTGGCTGTGCCCGACGTTTCTGCCCAAGCGAGCCCTCGGCAATCTCCCATGCCCCTGCCCTCGTTTGCCCTGGCCCTGCGTGTGCACCCCCTCCCCATCACTGCCTGCTGATCCCTTTCTCTCTGAATGGCTCTCTGGTTGAGCTGGGATGATCACGTCTGGGATCCGAACCGGCTCCTCCTTGTGGGGCATCGCCCCCAGCCACGGTCGCCTCTTGTCCACGTCCCCCTGCTGCGTGCCTTCACTTCGGGACTCCGGTTTTTGGCCCCACATGGGTTTGGTGAATGTCGGAGTGTTCTGGTCGGCCTGCCCTGTGTGCGAGGAGATGATTCCTTGTTGCTAGATTCGACCGTGTTGGTGGTGAGGGGAGCCATGAGCCCCCGCAAGGTGTGTGGGGATCACTGAAGGCCGAGTGGCCACTCCAGGTGCCACATGGGACCGCCATTGTGCTTGGAGGCCACTTTTGGTGAAACCCCATGCATGTCCTGGCTGCTGTTGGCTGTGCCCGAGGCTCCTCTCCGGATCCTCGCAGTGGCCTGCCGACCCCTTCCCACTCTCTACCTTTCCCAGTGCCTACCCCAGTCGCCTCGGCCTCACCTGGGGTGTCGTCTCCTCTAGAGCCCACTTTTCTGCTCCATGTCTGTGCGCCCCACGTTTGGGCCTCACGTCCCGGGCCCGCAGTGACCTTTCCCCAGGGCGTCTTGGGTGTCGACATCCAGAGGCAGCAGTGTGTCCTCTCCCCCACTTGGCAGGCTCTGTTCGGCATGTGCAGGTGCCCGAGTGCACCTCAGTGGTCTCTCCTGGCCAGCAGTCTTGTGTAAAGTTCGACCTCAGCTGTGCCGGCCACCCACCTGCCCCCCTGCTAGGGTAGTGGGGCCCCCAGGCCCTGTCCCAGTCCCTCGTCCCGGGCTGGGTGGGTGTGCTGGACAGCTTCGGTAGTCGGGGGTTGGGGAGGTGCCGGTCACCCACCGTCTCCCTGTGCACCTGCGCCCTCCGGCAGGGCACTGAGTCTGGCCTCAGCCGGGACCCAGACCTCGACCGGGCATGTGTGAGGGTTCTGTGGCTGCATAGCATGACTGTCTCCAGATCGGGCACCACGGGCCGCCTCCCACTTGCTGCCCGAGCCATGGGGTCCCACCCCGTGGGGCTTGGGGAGCGCCGTCACCCCCTCACCTCCCCTCGGTGTCTGCCACGCGCACGGCCGCCAGTCCCTCCCAGCTGCCCAGCACGGGTTGGGCATTGCACCCTCCCCCTCGCAAGCAGGTGTGGATAGGGGCATGGGTGTGTGGTGGTCAGTGTTGGTTCCAGGTCCGTCATTTGGGGTGGGGGACTTAGTGTCCCGTGGGGCCCAAAGCGTTTACTTTGAAAAAATTAGAGTGTTTATAGTAGGCCCGAGCCGCTTGGATACCACAGCTAGGAATAATGGAATAGGACTGTGGTTCTATTTTGTTGGGTTTCGGAACTGAGGCCATGATTAAGAGGGACGGCCGGGGGCACTCGTATTGCGCCGCTAGAGGTGAAATTCTTGGACCAGCGCAAGATGAATGAGAGTGAAAGCTTTTGCCAAGAATGTTTTCATTAATCAAGAATGAAAGTCAGAGTTTCGAAGACGATCAGATACCGTCGTAGTTCCGACCATAAACAATGCTGACTGGTGATGTGACGGCGTTATTCCCATGACCCGCCGTGCAGCTTCTGGGAATCCAAAGTCTTTGGGTTCCAGAGAGAGAATGGTTGCAAAGCTGAAACTTCAAGGAATTGACGGAAGTGCACCACCAGGAGTGGAGCCTGCGGCTTTATTTGACTCAACATGGGAAATCTCACCCGGCCCGGACATGGACAGGATTGACAGATTGATAGCTCTTTCTCGTTTCCGTGGGTGGTGGTGCATGGCCGTTCTTAGTTGGTGGAGCGATTTGTCTGGTTAATTCCGATAGCAAACGAGACTCTGGTGTGCTAACTAGTTATGTGACTCCCGAGTGGTCGGTGTACCACAACTTCTTAGAGGGACAAGTGGCGTTCAGCCACCTGAGATTGAGCAATAACAGGTCTGTGATGCCCTTAGATGTCCAGGGCTGCACGCGCGCTACACTGACTGGCTCAGCGTGTGCCTACACTATGCCAGCAGGCACGGGTAACTCGTTGAACACTATTCGTGATGGTGATCGGGGATTGCAATTATTCCCCATGAACGAGGAATTCGCAGTAAGTGCGGGTCATAAGCTTGTGTTGATTATGTCCCTGCCCTTTGTACACACCGCCCGTCACTACTACTAATAGGATGATTTAGTGAGGCTCGGGGATTGGCCCCACCGGGTTTGGCCCAAGGCCCAGGCGCAGCGCCAAGAAGATGGTCGAACTTGACTATCTAGAGGAAGTAAACGTCGTAACAAGGTTTCTGTAGGTGAACCTGCAGAAGGATCAATCCCGGAGAGAGGAGGAGGCCATGGTTGCGCTGCTGCCCCGTGTGCCCTTCTTTGCCTGACCGATTCTCCCCCCGTGTGGCACATGCGTGGGTGGGGCCCATGCCGGTGCCCATGCTGGTGCCGGACCCCGCCAGCTGTGAGAGCCAGAGAACCCGAAGTGGGGGGCAAAATGGATCTCTTGTGCATTGCACGTGTGTGTCACGGATGTGGGTGTGAGCAGTATGGGCGATTACTTACAGTGCGGCCTCAATGCGTGTCAGCAGGCTGGGGTCCTCTGTGCCCTCCCCGCTGGGCTCCTGTCGAGGCTGCTGGCTGGGTCTCCCCCGCCACCACATCCACCTCTCGCCCCATGCCATGCCACCCTGTGCCCTCCTGCTCTCTCGCAGGATTCCTGCTAGGGTGTCTCGAGGGTCGGGGGGCCGGCCGCTGGTCCCTGCCCACTCCTCATCTGCCTCCCGCTGTCCAGGTACCTAGCAGATTCCAGCACAGAGGTTTAAAGACCCCTTGGGGGTAGCTCGTATGCCCATAGGTTGTGGGCGGCAGGCCCGCAGGGGAGTTCCATGGTGAGGGGCCTGGCCCATCCCTCGCCTCCTCCCCGGACTCCACACACCCCCTCCCTGGCCGAGGTGCCTGCCGTATGCACGTGCACCTCGCCGTCACGGTCATGGCGGCCGTCGGGTGGGGGCTTACCCGGCGGCCATCGTGCCATCACACATGCACCGCCGCACGTGCTGTGGGTCCTGCGCCGAGCGGGGTGGGGGGTGGTAACCCCCGGGCACCTGTGGGGAGTCCGTGCTTGCCTTGGGGGGGTGTGCAAGCATCCCCACGGTGAAACCTTCCGACCCCCGGGAGTCTGGTCTCATTTGCTGTCTTGCTGGCCGTCCCTAGGCAACACCTCTGGGGGTGTGCCATGCCAGAAGGGCCTCCCCATGTTGCGGGGGGGCCCTTGCCAAATTGAACTCGTACGACCCTTAGCGGTGGATCACTCGGCTCAAGCGTCAATGAAGAACGTAGCTAGCTGTGAGAATTAATGTGAATTGCAGGACACATTGATCATTGACACTTTGAATGCACTTGCGGCCCTGGGTTCCTCCCGGGGCTATGCCTGTCTGAGCATCACTTGCTGAACAATCGCTCCTGGGGGGTGCCTCTGGCCTCCTCGGGGTGCGTGGCTGGGGGTTCCCTGGCAGGGCCCCGCCAGGCCATACATCCCCCAAAGTGCAAACCCGGCAGCGCTCGCCCTCCTCTTCCACCCCACGCCTTTGCCCTGCAGCCCTGCGGCCTCGTGTGAGTGTGGAAGAAGGGGGCCCGGCTGACTTGGAAGAAGGGGTAGCTACTGCCCGCGAGAGGGAAAAGTGGAGAGAGAGAACTGGCTCGGGCCGAGTCCTCGTGGCCGCCGCTGTCACGGCCCAGGTTCCCAGCTCAGGAGCTCCCTCGTGCCACACGTGGCTAATTGGTCTGGGATGCATATGCCTGGGCCGGGTGGAAGGTCCTGGGCCACTGTTGTAGTCGTTGGTGTCGGGGGGGGAGTTGCCCGGAAGGAGAGGGTGCACGGAAGCACGGAGCATGTTCTGGTCGCCGGTGTTCGCCACCTGCCCCCGGTGGCGGCCCGGCGTCCGGCAGACCGCAGCTCCCTGTGGACACTCCCATCTGCTGCAGGGCAAGCTCTTCCTCGCCCCGCCATCTGGCCCGCAGCGCTAGCGTCTGGGGCCCTAAGCCTGCCCTGCGGCCTGCACGTGACAGCGCTCCCTGGGTTGCTTGCACTGAGCAGTGACCCGCTGGATGCCGCTGCATTGTCCGCATCACATGCCTGCCTCCGGTTTGCAGCCGCATTGTGCCATTTCGGGCCCCACCCTGGGCTTTCGCGTCGGGGCAGGGTGGTGCTGCCGCGTCCTTGGGCTCGTCCACTGCCCACTGTGGGTGGTTGGGATGGGTCGCGTGGGGTGTGGTGTCCGCCCCTTCCCCGGCTCATGCTCCTCCCTCCTGTCACCCCACTCCAGCAGGGTGGCTGGGGGGCCATTGGCCACAGCTCTCTCTGGCCCCTCCCCTCGCCGGGCCCATCTCCTGAAGGAGCCTTGCAGGTGGGTGGGTGTGTGTCATCATCCTCCTCCTCCTCCTCCTCCTCCTCCGGAGGGTGTGTGGGGTGGCGGACTGGCCACCGCCTGCCCGCCCATTCGTCTCCTCCTCTCCGAGACGCGACCTCAGATCAGACTTGGTGACCGGTTGATTTTGAGCATATTAGTCAGAGGAGGAAAAGAAAGTAACCAGGATTCCCTCAGTAATGGCTAGTGAACAGGGAAGAGCCCAGCACCGAATCCCCGCCCCTCGGTGGGACACGGGAAATATGGCGTAAGTAAGAACCACTCCCCAGTGCCGCTCATGGGGGGCCCAAGTCCTTTTGATCCAGGCCTAGAACGTGGAGGGTGTGAGGCCAGTAGCAGCCCCCAGCGCTCCAGGCTCGGGTCTTCCCAGAGTTGGATTGCTTGGGAATGGAGACCAAAGTGGGTGGTAAACTCCATCTAAGGCTAAATACTGGCATGAGACCGATAGTCAACAAGTACCATAAGGGAAAGTTGAAAACAGCTTTGAAGAGAGAGTTCAAGAGGGTGCAAAACCGTTAAGAGGTAAACTGGTGGGGTCTGCACAGTCCGCCCAAGGATTCATCCTGGTGGTGGGTCCGGCCATGCTGGCAGCCCAGTGGATCTTTCCCGCCCACCATTCCTCCCGAAGCCTCCACCCGTCCTCCCTCCCCCACCACCCCACCTCATCCTCTCTGGAGCGGGGCGGGCCACAGCGAGTTCGGAGCTGAGTGGGCGGGGCCGGGGGTGTGGTCAGTGGGGGACCATCCCCCTTCCGGGACCGGCTGCCACCAGGCACATTTCCACTGCAGCGGTGCACTGCAACTGGCTCCGGGACAGCTGGGAAGGCCCGGCAGGGAAGGTGGCTCAGGGGGACCCATGTCTTTGCCTACAGCCCCTTCTGGGGCAGCTGTGGTGGTGGTGGGTCCACCCTTTGAGTGTTACAGCCCCCCGGCAGCAGCTCTTGCTGAATCCATGGGCCGAGGGAGCGAGACCTGTCGCGGCGCTCTCCCCCCACCAGGCACACACACCCGCGGGGACCCTCCGCGAGGGTGTCCCCCACGCAGGGGCATGCTGGCGTTCGTCGTGGGGTCTGGGCCACACCTCCCATGGCACGACCGCTCTCCCACCCCCTCCCCACCAGCGACAGGGATCTGCACGGTATGGGTCGGGGCAGACTGTCCCCATTGTGCCCCAGACAGGTCACGCCGTCGGGCCCGGCGGGTCAGTTTCTCTCAGGCCACGCACATGTCCCCCGAAGAAGAGGATGGTGGAGCGAGCACACGGGGTTGGTGGCGATGTCGGCTACCCACCTCATCCGTCTTGAAACAAGGCCAAAGAGTCTAAGACGTGCGCAAGTCGAGGGCTCACACGAAAGCTGCCATAGCACAATGAAGGTGAAGGCCGGTGTGCTGGCCAGCCGAGGGGGGATCCCGAGGCCTCTCCAGTCTGCCAAGGGCGCAGCACTATCCCGTGTCACCCAATGTGCTGGGGAGGTGGAGCACGAGCGCATGTGTTAGGACCTGAAAGATGGTGAACTATGACTGGGCAGGGCGAAGCCAGAGGAAACACTGGTGGAGGTCCGTAGTGGTCCTGGCGTGCAAATCAGACATCCTACATGGGTATAGGGGCAAAAGACTAATCGAACCATCTAGTAGCTGGTTCCCTCTGAAGTTTCCCTCAGGATAGCTGGTGATCTCGCAACTGTCCCCCATCCTCTACACAGTTTTATCTGGTAAAGCGAATGATTAAAGGTCTTGGGCCGAAACGATCTCAACCTATTCTCAAACTTTAAATGGGTAAGTAGCCCGGCTCGCTGACGTGGAGCCGGGTGTGGAATGTGAGTGCCTAGTGAGCCACTTTTTTTTTTTAATATATTTTTTATTGCATTTTAGGTTTGGGGGTACATGTGGTAAGCAGAACTGGCGCTGCGGGATGAACTGAACGCCGGGTTTAGGCACCCGATGCCGATGGTTATCAGACCCCGGAAAAGGTGTTGGTTTATATAGACAGAAGGACGGTGGCCATGGAAGTCGGAATCCGCTAAGGAGTGTGTAACAATTCAACTGCCGAATCAACTAGCCCTGAAAATGGATGGCACTGGAGCATCAGGCCCATACCTGGCCATCACCAGCAGGCGAGAGTGGAAGGGAGCAGTGGCACGGGCATGTGGTGGCAGCGGTGGAGGCGGCTTTGGGGGTTCTTCCTCCCCGCCCCAGCCCGCCCCATCCCACCCTGCTGGAGCCCCATGGATGCTATGCTGCAACGAGTAGGAGGGCCGCTGCGGTGAGCCTTGAAGCCTAGGGCGTGGGCCCGGGTTGAGCCACCGCAGGTGCAAATCTTGGTGGTAGTAGCAAATATTCAAACGAGAACTTTGAAGGCCTAAGTGGAGAAGGGTTTCATATGAACAGCAGTTGAACATGGGTCAGTCGGTCTTGAGAGATGGGCAAGTGCTGTTCTGAAGGGATGAGCGATGGCCTCCGTTGCCCTCAGCCAATCAAAAGGGAGTCGAGTTCAGATCCCCGAATCCGGAGTGGTGGAAATGGTCACCGCGAGGCATCCTGTGCGGTAAGGTGACCGATCTCGGAGAAGCCGGCGGGAGCCCTGGAGAGAGTTCTCTTTTCTTTGTGAAGGGCAGGGCACCCTGGAATGGGTTTGCCCCGAGAGAGGGGCCCATGCCTTGGAAAGTGTCTCGGTTCTGGCGGTGTCCAGTGAGCTCTCGCTTGCCCTTGAATATCCGAGGGAGAGAGTGTAAATCTCGTGCCGGGCTGTGCCCATATCCACAGCAGGTCTCCAAGGAGAACAGCCTCTGGCATGTTGGAAGAATGTAGGTAAGGGAAGTTGGCAAGCCAGATCCGTAACTTCGGGATAAGGATTGTCTCTAAAGGCTGGGTCGGTCGGGCTGGGGCGCAAAGCGGGGCTGGGCGCACACCGCTGCTGGACGAGGTGCCGCCGCCCTTCCCACGCCCAGGTCACTCCCCTCACAGCCCTCCCCCACCCCACCCCATGCACCTCCTGCCCTCCCTCTCTCCCCGTCTGTCCCCTCTCTCTCTCCCTCTCCCCTCCCCGGGGTGTGGGGTGAAGCGGGGGCAGGTGGCAGCGGCGAGGGGTGTGGCAGTGGTGGTGGCTGAGCTCGGGCACCTGGGGGGCCGGAGGCGGTGGTGACTCGACATGAGCTGGGCCCTTCCCGTGGATTGCCCCAGCTGCAGCAGGCATCGTAGCCACCCCCGGGAGCCTGGCGGGTGCCGTCTCATCCTGCCCACCCTGCCGTCTCCCGTGCGCATGGGTCCATGGGGCAGGGAGTGGCCGGGTGGTGGCACCTGCAGGTTGGCAGTATGGGGTCCGTCCCCCGCCTCCCCCCCGGCCCGTCTGCCCCCCATTACCACCCCTCCTCTTGCCACGTCGGCAGCGGCAGCCGTGTCGGGCCACAGGCCATTTCCCCCCACCAGGTCTGCCCCGGGGTCTGCAGTTCTGTGCAGCACCTTGCCTCAGCCAGCACCTAAGAGCTGACTTAAAACTGGTGCAGACCAGGGGAATCCGACTGTTTAATTAAAACAGAATATCGTGAAGGCCCGTGGCAAGTATTGATGTGATGTGATTTCTGCCCAGTGCTCTGCATGTCAAAGTGAAGAAATTCAATGAAGCACGGGTAAATGGCGGGAGTAACTATGACTCTCTTAAGGTAGCCAAATGCCTAGTCATCTAATTAGTGATGCACATGAATGGATGAACGAGATTCCCACTGTCCCTACCTACTATCCAGTGAAACTACAGCCAAGGGAACGGGCTTGGAGGAATCAGCGGGGAAAGAAGACCCTGTTGAGCTTGACTCTAGTCTGGCATGGTGAAGAGACATGAGAGGTGTAGAATAAGTGGGAGGCCTCCGGCACCCCCACATCCCCACAAGGGGGCGGGGTGGGGTCTGCCGGCCTTGTGGGCCACCGGTGAAATACCGCTACTCTGATCATTTTTCACTGACCTGGTGAGGTGGGGGGACAAGCCCTGAGGGGCTCTCGCTTCTGGTGCCAAGCGCCCGGCCACACGCTGGCCAGGCGCAACCTGCTCCAGGGACAGTGCCAGGTGGGGAGTTTGACTGGGGTGGTACACCTGTCAAACGGTAATGCAGGTGTCCTAAGACAAGCTCAGGGAGGACAGAAACCTCCTGTGGAGCAGAAGGGCAAAAGCTTGCTTGATCTTGATTTTCAGTACGAATACAGACCGTGAAAGCGGGGCTTCACAATCCTTCTGATCTTT
>PVKV010041768.1:0-11208 GCA_004027835.1 Alouatta palliata
CATCAGGAATTCACCTTCCTGACCCAAACACCTCCCATTAAGCACCACCTCCAACCTTAGGGATCCAATTTCAACACTTGATTCGGGAGGGACAGATAAGTAAACTATATCATTTGATAATGGTCAGTTTTTTCATTGCAGCCGTTTTAATGGGATGTGGATTAACTGCAGTTTTAGTTTGATTACCCTAATCATTAATTATGTTGAACGTCTTTACACGTGCCTGTTTCCCATCTATGTACATTCTTTGGTTACTGTCTTTTCAAGTCTTTGCTCATTAAAAAACATTTTTCAAAATTGAGTTTTAAAGGTTATTTATATTCTGCATATTTATCCTTTACCAGTCTGTCAATGTCTTTTTTAAAATAAACCTTTTATTTTACAATAAATTTAGAATTAAAGCATGGGTGCATAAAACAGCACTGAGAATTCCTATATATCCTTTGCCAGTTTACCCTGTTGCTAAATCTTAGGTTACCATGGCACATTTATCACAACTCATTAACCAACATTGACACATTATGTTGAACTAAGGTCTGTTTTCTTCAGATGTTATTAATTTTTTTTTTTTTTTTTTGAGATGGAGTCTCGCTCTGTAGCCCATGCTGGAGTGCAGTAGTGTGATCTCAACTCACTTCAACTCTGCCTCCCGGGTCCTGGTTCAAGAAATTCTCCTACCTCAGCTTCCTAAGTAGCTGGGATTACAGGCATGAGCCACCATGCCCAGCTAATTTTTGTATTTTTTAGTAGAGACAGGGTTTCACCATGTTTGCCAGTCTGGTCTTGAACTCCTGACCTGGTGATCCACCTGCCTCGGCCTCCCAGAGTGTTGGGATTACAGGCGTGAGCCACTGCGCCTGGCCAGATGTCATTAATTTTTACCTAATGTCCTTGTTCTTTTCTGGGATCCCATCCAAGATATCACATGACATTTACCAATAACATTTGTTTCATCTTCTCTAGCCTGTGACAGTTTTTCAGATTTTCCTTGTTTTTGTTTACTTTGACAGTTTTGAGCAATTCTGGTGATGTATTCTATAGAATGTTCCTCAGTTTAAGTATGTGTGATGTTTTGATCATGGTAATACAAGGATTATAGGTTTTTAGGAGGAAGACCACAGAGGTAATGTCTTTTCCCACTTTCTTGCAAATGGATACCCAGCTGTTGAAAAGAATTGCCTTTGCACCTTTGAAAAACTTGGCTGTTCATACTTCTATTTCTGAATATTCTATTCTGTTCTGGTGATCTATTTGTGAAATATTTGATTACTATAAATGTATAATAAGTCTTGAAATTAGGTAATAATTGCTCTCCAATTTTTTTCTTTTTTTATTGCATTTTAGATTTGGGGGTACGTGTGAAGAACATGCAAGATTGTTGCATAGGTACACACATGGCAGTGTTATTTGCTACGTTCTTCCCCATCACCTATATCTGGCATTTCTCCCCATGCTATCTCTTCCCAACTCCCCAACCCCGGCTGTCCCTCCCCTATTTCCCCCCAACAGACCCCAGTGTGTGATGCTCCCTTCCCTGTGTCCATGTGTTCTCATTGTTCAACACCTGCCTGTGAGTGAGAACATGCGGTGTTTGATTTTCTGTTCTTGTGTCAGTTTGCTGAGAATGATGGTTTCTAGGTTCATCCATGTCCCTACAAAGGACACTAACTCATCGTTTTTTATGGCTGTATATTATTCCATGGTGTATATGTGCCACATTTTCCCTGTCCAGTCTACCATCGATGGGCATTTGGGTTGGTTCCAAGTTTTTGCTATTGTAAACAGTGCTGCAGTGAACATTTGTGTGCATGTGTCCTTATAGTAGAACGATTTATAATCCTTTGGCTATATACCTAGTAATGGAATTGCTGGGTCAAACGGAATTTCTATTTCTAGGTCCTTGAGGAATCACCACACTGACTTCCACAGTGGTTGAACTAATTTACACTCCCACCAACAGTGTAAAAGTGTTCCTATTTCTCCACATCCTCTCCAGCATCTGTTGTCTCCAGATTTTTTAATGATCACCATTCTAACTGGTGTGAGATGGTATCTCAATGTTGTTTTGATTTGCATTTCTCTAATGACCAGTGATGATGAGCATTTTTTCCTATGTTTGTTGGCCTCATCAATGTCTTCTTTTGTAAAGTGTCTGTTCATATTCTTCGCTCACTTTTGAATGGGCTTGTTTGTTTTTTTCTTGTAAATCTATTTTAGTTCTTTGTAGATTCTGGATATCAGTCCTTTGTCAGATGGGTAGATTGCAAAAATTTTTTCCCGTTGTGTTGGTTGCCTATTCACTCTAATGACTGTTTCTTTTGCTGTGCAGAAACTGTGGAGTTTGATTAGGTCCCATTTGCCTATTTTGGCTTTTGTTGCCAATGCTTTTGGTGTTTTGGTCATGAAGTCCTTGCTTATGCCTATGTCCTGAATGGTTTTGCCTAGATTTTCTTCTGTGGTTTTTATGGTGTTAGGTGTTATGTTTAAGTCTTTAATCCGTCTGGAGTTAATTTTAGAGTAAGGTGTCAGGAAGGGTCCAGCTTCTGCTTTCTGCACATGGCTAGCCAGTTTTCCCAACACCATTTATTAAACGAGAAATCCTTTCCCCATTGCTTGTTTTTGTCAGGTTTGTCAAAGATCAGCTGGTTGTAGATATGTGGTGTTGCCTCGTAGGCCTCTGTTCTGTTCCATTGGTCTGTATCTCTGTTTTGGTAACAGTACCATGCTGTTTTGATTACTGTAGCCTTGTAGTATAGTTTGAAGTCCAGTAGTGTGATGCCTCCAGCTTTGTTCTTTTTGCTTAGAATTGACTTGACTATGCAGGATATCTTTTGGTTCCATATGAAGTTTAAGGTGGTTTTTTCCAGTTCTGTGAAGAAGGTCATTGGTAGCTTCATGGGGATGGCGATGAATCTGTAAATTACTTTGGGCAGTATGGCCATTTTCATGATATTGAATCTTCCTAGCCATGAGCATGGAATGTTTCTCCCTCTGTGTCCTCTTATTTCATTGAGCAGTGGTTTGTAGTTCTCCTTGAAGAGGTCCTTTACATTCTTTGTTAGTTGTATTCCTAGGTATTTTATGCTCTTTGTAGCAGTTGTGAATGGTAGTTCGTTCTTGATTTGGCTTTCTTTAAGTCTGTTACTGGTGTGTAGGAATGCTTGTGATTTTTGCACATTGATTTTGTATCCTGAGACTTTGCTGAAGTTGCTTATCAGTTTCAGGAGATTTTTGGCTGTGACAATGGGGTCTTCTAAATATACAACCATGTCATCTGCAAATAGAGACAATTTGATTTCCTCCTTCCCTAATTGAATACCCTTTATTTCTTTTTCTTGCCTGATTGCTCTGGCTAGAACTTCGAATACTATATTGAATAGGAGTGTTGAGAGAGCGCATCCTTGTCTAGTGCCAGATTTCAAAGGAATGCTTCCAGTTTTTGCCCATTCAGTATGATAATGGCTGTGGGTTTATGGTAGATAGCTTTTATTATTTTGAGCTATGTTCCATCAATACCTAGTTTATTGAGGGTTTTTTGCATAAAGGGCTGTTGCATTTTGTCAGAGGCTTTCTCTGCATCTGTTGAGATAATCATGTGGTTTTTGTGTTTGGTTCTGTTTATATGGTGAATTACATTTATAGACTTGCATATGTTGAACCAGCCTTGCATCCCCGGGATGAAGCCTACTTGATCATGGTGGGTAAGCTTTTTGATGTGCTGTTGCAATTGGTTTGCCAGTATTTTATTGAAGATTTTTGCATCTATGTTCATCATGGATATTGGCCTGAAGTTTTCTTTTCTTGTTGAATCTCTGCCTGGTTTTGGTATCAGGATGATGTTGGTCTCATAAAATGATTTGGGAAAGATTCCCTGTTTTTGGATTATTTGGAATAGTTTCACAAGGAATGGTACCAGCTCCTCTTTGTATGTCTGGTAGAATTCGGCTGTGAACCCATCTGGACCTGGGCTTTTTTTGGGTGGTAGGCTGTTAATTGCTGCCTCAACTTCAGCCCTTGTTATTGGTCTGTTCAGGGTTTTGACTTCTTCCTGGTTTAGCCTTGGGAGGTTGCAAGTGTCCAGGAATTTATCCATTTCTTCCAGGTTTACTGGTTTATGTGCATGGAGTTGTTTGTAATAATCTCTGATGATGATTTGTATTTCTGTGGAATCTGTGGTGATATCCCCTTTATCGTTTTTTATTGCATCTATTTGATTATTCTCTCTTTTCTTTTTCATTAATATGTCTAATGGTCTGTCTATTTTGTTGATCTTTTCGAAAAACCAGCTCCTGGATTTATTGATTTTTTGAAGGGTTTTTTATATCTCTATCTCCTTCAGTTCTGCTCTGATCTTAGTTATTTCTTGTCTTCTAGTAGGTTTTGAGTTTTTTTGATCTTGCTCCTCTGGCTCTTTCAATTTTGACAATAGGGTGTCAATTTTATATCTTTCCTTGTTTCTCATGTGGGCATTTATTGCTATATATTTTCCTCTAGACACTGCTTTAAACGTGTCCCAGAGATTGTGGTATGTTGTGTCTTGGTTCTCGTCGGTTTCGAAGAACGTCTTTATTTCTGCCTTCATTTCGTTGTTTATCTAGTCAACATTTAAGAGCCAGTTGTTCCGTTTCCATGAAGCTGTGCAGTTCTGAGTTAGTTTCTGAATTCTGAGTTCTAATTTGATTGCACTGTGGTCTGAGAGACTGTTTGTTATGATTTCCGTTCTTTTGCATTTGCTGAGGAGTGATTTACTTCCAATTATGTGGTCAATTTTAGAGCAGGTATGATGTGGTGCTGAGAAGGATGTATATTCTGTGGATTTGGTGTGGAGAGTTCTGTAAATGTCTATTAGGTTTGCTTGGTCCAGGTCTGAGTTCAAGTCCTAGATATCCTTGTTAATTTTCTGTCTCATTGTTCTGTCTAATATTGACAGTGGGGTGTTACAGTCTCCCACTATTATTGTGTGGGAGTCTAAGTCTCTTTGTAAGTCATTAAGAACTTGCCTTATGTATCTGGGTGCTCCTGTATTGGGTGCATATATATTTAGGATCATTAGCTCTTCTTGTTGCATTGATCCTTTTACCATTACATAATGTCCTTCTTTGTCTCTTTTGATCTTTGTTGGTTTAAAGTCTGTTTTATCAGAGACTAGAATTGCAACTCCTGCTTTTTTTTTTTTTTTTGCTCTCCATTTGCTTGGTAAATCCTCCTCCATCCCTGTATTTTGAGTCTATGTGTATCCTTGCATGTGAGATGGGTTTCCTGGATACAGCACTCCTATGGGTTTTGGCTTTTTATCCAATTTGCCAGCCTGTGTCTTTAGATTGGGGTGTTTAGCCCATTTACATTTAGGGTTAATATTGTTATGTGTGAATTTGATCCTGCCATTTTGATGGTAGCTGGCTGTTTTGCCTGTTAGTTGATGCAGTTTCTTCATTGTGTTGATGCTCTTTACCATTTAGTACATTTTTCGAGTGGCTGGTACTGGTTGTTCCTTTCTATGTTTAGTGCCTCTTTCAGGAGTTCTTGTAAAGCAGGCCTGGTGGTGATGAAATCTCTGAGTAATTGCTTGTTCATAAAGGATTTTATTTCTCCTTCGCTTATTAAGCTTAGTTTGGCTGGATATGAAATCCTAGGTTGAAAATTCTTTTCTTTAAGGATGTTGAATATTGGCCCCACTCTCTTCTGGCTTGTAGGGTTTCTGCGAGAGATCCACTGTGAGTCTGATGGGCTTCCCTTTCTGAGTAACCCGACCTTTTTCTCTGGCTGCCCTTAGCATTTTCTCCTTCATTTCAACCCTGGTGAATCTGACGATTATGTGCCTTGGGGTTGCTCTTCTTGGGAATATCTTTGTGGTGTTCTCTGTATTTCCTGGACTTGAATATTGGTCTGCCTTGCTAGGTTGGGGAAATTTTCCTGGATAATATCCTGAAGAGTATTTTCCAGCTTGGATTCATTCTCTCCGTCACATTCAGGTACACCTATCAAACGTAGATTAGGTCTTTTCACATAGTCCCATATTTCTTGGAAACTTTGTTCATTTCTTTTTACCCTTTTTTCTCTCATCTTGCCTTCTCGTTTTATTTCATCGAGTTAATCTTCAACCTCTGATATGCTTTCTTCTGCTTGGTCAGTTTGGTTGTCGAAACTTGTGTATGCTTTGCGAAGTTGTCCTGTTGTGTTTTTCAGCTCCATCAATTCACTTATATTCCTCTCTAAACTGTTTATTCTTGTTAGCATTTTGTCAAACCTTTTTTCCGGTTCTTAGTTTCTTTGCATTGGGTGAGAACATGTTCTTTTAGCTCAGAGAAGTTTCGTATTACCCACCTTCTGAAGCCTGTTTCTGTGAATTCATCAGATTCATTGTCCATCCAGCCTTGTTCCCTTGCTGGTGAGGAGTTGTGATCCCTTGGAGGAGGAGAGGCGTTCTGGTTTCAGATGTTTTCCTCCTTTTTGCACTCGTTTCTTCCCATGTTTGTAGATTTATCTACCTGTAATCATTGTAGTTGTTGACTTTCAGATTGGGTTTCTGAGTGGATGTCCAGTTTGTTAATGATGAATTTATTTCTTTCTGTTTCTTAATTTTCCTTCTAACAGTCAGGCCCTTCTGCTGTAGGACTGCTGAAGGCCCTGCTTGCCTGGGGGTCACCTGTAGCAGCTGCAGAACAGTAAGGGTTGCTGCCAGTTTCTTCTTCTGCTATGTTTGTCCCAGAAGGATACCTGCCAGCTGTCAGTCTGAGCTCTCCTTTATGAGGTGACTCTTTGGATATACAGGGGTCAGGGAGCTGCTTGAGGAGACAGTCTGTCCTTTATAAGAGCTCAAGTGTTGACCTGTGAGCTCCATTGTTCCATTCAGAGCTGCTGGGCAGGTATGTTTAAGTCTGCTGCAGCAGAACTCATCAACGCCTTTTTTTTTCCCCCAGGTCCTCTGTCCCAGGGAGTTAGGGCTTTATTTATAAATTTCTGTTGTGCTGCTGCCTTTTTGCAGGGCTGCCCTGCCCAGCGAGGAGGCATCCTAGTCACAGTCTGCCTGCAGAGGCTTTGCTGAGCTGCTGTGCTCTCCACCCAACTGCCGTGTGAACTTCTCTTCAGTCCCGTTTATAGGGTATAGTTAGAACTGTCTTGGCAATGGCAGCCCACCTCTGTAATGGCGGACTCTCTCTGTAATGGCGGACTGCCTTGGCAATGGCGGACTGCCTCGGTAGTGGTGGACTGCCTCGGTAATGGCAGACGCCCCTCCCCCACAGAGCTGGACCGTCCTGGGTTCAGCTGTGCTTGCTGTGAAATTCTCAATCCAAAGCGTTTCAAATTGCTGTTTTTTGTGGGGGTGGGACTTGCTGAGCCTGATCACCTGGCTCCCTGCCTCAGACCCCCCCTTTTTTTTTTTCAGTTGAACAGGCGCCTCTGTCTCCCAGGCGTTCTAGTTGCCAGTTGAAAAGATGCCCAGATTTGTGTGAGATTTTATGCAGAGACCTGCTGAGCTAGCTGAAACAGCCGCACTGGGGGCTCATGGTGCTTTTTTGCCCAGGAATCTTCTAGCCTGGCTTCCTGTTTCAGCCCCCTTTTTATCAGTTGAATGGGTGACTCTGTCTCCCCAGTGTTCCAGTCGCCTGTTGAAAAGGCACCAGGATCTGTGTGATTTCCCATGCTGTGACCCACTGCACCAACTGAAACGGCTGTGCGGAGATTCATGGCGCTTTTTTGCCCAGGAATCTCCTGGCCTGGCCTGGCTCCCTGTTTCAGTCCCCTTTTTATCAGTTGAATGGGCGACTCTGTCTCCCAGGAGCTCCAATTGCCAGCTAAAACGGCACCTGGACCCGTGTATTTTGTGCGGGGACTTGTGTATTTTGTGCGGAGACCCGTTGCGCTGGCCAAAACAGCCACGCTGGTGACCCGTGGGGCTCCTCCATCTGGGATTCTCCTGGTCTGTGGGCAATAAAATCCGTCTGGAAATGCAGCATCCACTCACCCTCCACGCTTTCGCTGGGAGCTGCAATCCTGAGCTGCTCCTAATCGGCCATCTTGAATCCTTTCCCAGGTATACAGTATTTCATATAAGCATTTTCACCTTCAGAGTCTGAGACTCACACGTTCAAACACGCGCTCCAGCAGCTCCTCTGTCAAAGCTGCCCACCCCTGACAGCCATAGAGATGAAACCATTTTTTTCTATTTTTTAAAAGTAATTTTTGCTGTTGTAGGTCTTTTAAATTTCCATATGAATTTTAGAATCAGTTTGCCAATTTGTTCTAAAAGATATCCTGCTAGAATTTAGGTTGGGGTTATATTAGATTTATAGATAAGCTAAGGAAAATGACATTTTAACAATTTTGAGTTTTTTGATTCATGAACATACCTATTCAGGTCTCTCACCAATGTTTTGTCATTTCAGTGTAGAGTGTTTCACATCTTTTGTCAGATTTATCTCTCAGTATTTCATATTTTTGGTGTTATTTAGGTGGTATTTTCATTTCAGTTCTCAATTGTTCATTGCTAGTATATTTGACCTTTGAACAATGCGAGGATTGAGGTACCAACTCCTGAGCAGTAGGAAATTCGCATGGAAGGTTTTTTTTTTTTTTTTTTTTTTTTTTTTGCGACAGAATCGTGCTCTGTTGCCCAGGCTGGAGTGCGATGGTGAATCTCAACTCGGTACAACCTCTGCCTCCTGCCTCAGCCTCCAGGGTAGCTGGGATTATAGGTGTGTGTCACCACGCTCAGCTAATTTTTTGTATTTTTAGTCAAGATAGGGTTTTGTTAGTTGGCCAGGCTGGTCTCCAACTCCTGGCCCAAAGTGATCTGCCCACCTTGGCCTCCCAAATTGATGGAACTATGGGCGTGAGACATTGTACCTTGCCTGCGTAGAATTTTTGAGTTCCTAAAAATTCAACTATTAATAGCCTACTGTATACTAGAAGCCTTACCAATAACAGAAACAGTTGCTTAACACATATTTGGCACATTATATGTGTTATATACTGTATTAGTACAGTAAAGTCAGCTAGAGAAAAGAAAACATTATTAAGAAAATATTGAGGAAGAGAAAATTAAGTATCCATTAAGTGGGAGTGAATTATCATAAATGTTTTCCTCTTGATTGTCCTCCATTGGGTAGACTGAGAAGGAGGAAGAGGAGGGTTGGTCTTGCTGCGTCAGGGGTGGCAGATGGGGAAGAGTGAAGGAGATCAAAGGAGGAGAGTCAGGCACACTTGGTGTAACTTTACAGAAATATATCATAATTATTGTTTGACCTTTTTTTTGTTTTTGTTTGTTTGAGACTAAGTCTCGCTCTGTTGCCCAAGGTGGATTGCAGTGGTGCGATCTCAGCTCACTGAAACCTCTGCCTCCTGGGTTCAAGCGATTCTCCTGTCTCAGCCTCCTTGGTAGCTGGGATTACAGGCATGTGCCACCACACCCAGCTGATTTTTGTATTTTTAGTAGAGATGGGATTTACCATGTTGGCCAGACTGGTCTTGACTTCCTAACCTCAGGTGATGCACCTGCCTCAGCCTCCCAAAGTGCTGGGATTACAGACATGAGCCACTGTGCCTGGCTGCCTTTTCAATCTTTGAAAATGCTTTTATACAATAGTAATCCTTCTTCCTCATTTGCTTTCATTTCAGTGCCCATTCACGGAAGTGTCCATGTTGTAAAAGAAGTCAAAAGTAGTCTTAATAATCAGAAGTCTTTGCCAGATTGTTTAATAGCAATTTGTTTTCTGGCACTGTTTCTTCTACATCTTCTTTAGTAGCTGGTACTGATTCAAAAGCACTTATCTCCATCAAGTCATCTTCTGTTGATTTCTCTGGTATGGTGTCTACTCCTTCTTGAATTTTTCCCAGATTCATATCTTGAAAGACCATATTCCCCTTCTTTTGTTGCGGAATAAGAAATCCTGGGTTTGCTGGCAGGTAGACCACTTTGACGCCTTTGGTGTTGAACTCGTGGGTTCTGGGTGGCTAGGGGCATTGTCTAAAATAAAAAGAACTTTGAAAGACAGTCTCTTACTGGCAAGATATTTCCTGACTTCAGGGACAAAACAGTGATAGAACCAATCCAGAAAAAGTGTTCTTGTTGAGGCCTTCTTGTA
Source organism: Alouatta palliata (assembly GCA_004027835.1). Taxonomy (NCBI): domain Eukaryota; kingdom Metazoa; phylum Chordata; class Mammalia; order Primates; family Atelidae; genus Alouatta; species Alouatta palliata. The sequence goes on from PVKV010041768.1 coordinate 10,086, forward strand.
CAATAAAACTGGCAGCGGGTGTTAATCTTTTCCCTTCAAGGCTTGGGTGCTAGCATGTTTACAGAAGGGAACAGTCCTATTTGCAAACCCAAACATACAAAGATACAAACTGTGTCAAAAGCATAGCATGGGTACTGAGAAAGGAGGGTGAAAACACGAGGATGACGTCACCTCTGGCCTCAAGGAGTGCTCAGCAGACTGAGGGAGACAAGTACATCTTTTCCTGAAGGAGGGGAGTGGAGTGATGGCATGTCTAGAATGCAGAAGTAGGGGGATCACAGAGAGGCAGCTCAGCAGAGTGCTCACCGATCCCCCACTGCATGCAGTGTATCTGAGGAAAGCCATTTAAAATAGGTGACAGTCACTTTCCATCAAGTCCCTGGTATGGTCCATGGAGGCAGGGTTGTCCATCTCGTTTCAGCATTTCAGAGGCCTCTCAGGGTTTGGATACGGAAGAAGACAAGCAGCAATACTTATGCATTGCAGAGATGCAGGTGAGCCCCAAATTCTTGCCAGTTAGGAGGTCAGTGCTAGGGGCCTTGTTGTCTTTCCTTGGAACATGCGATGCCAATTCCTTTCTGGACAGAGTTTTTGGTTGCCAAAAGGCAAAATCTAAATATTGCTTTGGGACAAATTCCAAATACATTAAATTTATTCAAATTTACTTTTTCTTTATCTTTCTGAATCTTCAAGGTCGAAAAACATTGCTTAATAATTCTGTGTCTAAACTCACATTGCAGCACAGGGCATAATCTGTCCCCAAGGCAAAGACCATTAGCTATTCTTGTCTGGAAAACATACAAATAGATATCTCAGCAAAGGCTACTCACGTATTCTTGTTCTTATGAGTAAATCATTGGCAGTGAGAGTGATTTTTTTTCTGAAGGGATAAATACACGCCCTCTGTTAGGGTCAGGTTTTGTACCTGTAATTCTTCCGCCTACTGTATTATTGGAGCTTAGAATCCCAGCTGCTGGCTCTGGGCTGAAGTTCTCTGATGGCTCCTGCAGGGTGGACCGGCCCGCTTTCCCTGTGTATGCTTCTGCTGCTGACCTGTGGCTTTGCCCAGGCAGGCAAGCTGCTGGTAGTGCCCATGGATGGGAGCCACTGGTTCACCATGCAG
>PVKV010041769.1:0-11207 GCA_004027835.1 Alouatta palliata
GTAACATATGGTAATGTGTGTGTGTAATATATGGTAATATATATGTGTGTTTTATATATATATACACATATATATACATATATTTATATTTTTGCAGCAAATTATATTATTAGATATTCTGGTTTAAGCAATTTTGTCTATCTGAAATAAGGACCAAGACAATAACAATGTTATCTCTTATATACATTCATAGATTTGGCTTACTAATTATTTTAAATTTTTACATTTGTGCTGTTTTTCTATCAGATAATTTTTCATTCTCAACAACTGTAGTAGATGTTTATTTTTACCCTCTGGACTACTTCTGTTTTACTTTAATATTCTCCAAATTGCACAGATTTCCTTATGATTTTCCAGTTCAAAAAATCTGTATGGATATTTTTTATTCCCAGGCAAGATGGCTGAATAGAAGCAGCTCCAGTCTGCAGCTTCCAATGAGACCAGCGCAGAAGGCGGGTGAGTTTTGCATGTCCAACTGAGGTACCTGGTTCATCTCATTGGGACTGGTTAGAGAATGGGTGCAGCCCAGAGGGTGAGCACAAGCAGAGTGGGGAGTCACCTCACCCAGGAAGCTCAAGGGGTTGGGGAACTCCCTCCCCTAGCCAAGGGAAGCCATGAGGGACCATGCCATGAGACAGTGTATCCAGCCCAGATACTGCGTTTTTCCCGTGATCTTTGCCACCCACAGACCAGGAGATTCCCTCAGGTGCCTACCAACCATGGCCCTGGGTTTCAAGCACAAAACTGGGTGGCCTTTTGGGCAGACCCTGAGCTAGCTGCAGGATTTTTTTTTTCATACCATAGTGGTGCCTGGAATGCCAGAGAGGCAGGACCATTCACTACCTTGAAAAGAGAGCTGAAGCCAGGGAGCCAAGTGGTCTTGCTCAGCAGATCCCATCCTCACGGAGCCAAGCAAGCTAAGGTCCACTGGCTTGAAATTCTCACTGCAAGCACAGCAGTCTGAATGCTCAAGCTTGGTGGGAGGAATGGCATCCATCATTGCTAAGGCTTGAGTAGGCGGTTTTCCCCTCACAGTGTAGACAAAAAAAGACAATCATGTGGCCAGCAAGTGTATGAAAAAAGCTCATCATCACCGGTCATTAGAGAAATGCAAATCAAAACCACAATGAGATAACATCTCATGCCAGTTAGAATTGCAATCATTAAAAAGTCAGGAAACAACAGATGTTGGAGTGGATGTGGAGAAATAGGAATACTTTTACACTATTGGTGGAAGTGTAAATTAGTTCAACCATTGTGGAAAATAGTGTGGTGATTCCCCAAGGATCTAGAACTAGATACACAATTTGACCCAGCAATCCCATTACTGGGTATATACCCAAAGGATTATAATTATTTTACTATAGAGACACATGGACATGTATGTTTACTGTAGCACTATTCACAATAGCAAAGACTTGGAACCAAGTCAAATGCTCATCAATGATAGGCTGAATAAAGAACATGTGGCACATTTACACTCTGGAATATTATGCAGACATAAAAAAGAATGAGTTTGGCTGGGTGTGGTGGCTTATGCTTCTAATCCTAGCACGTTAGGAGTCCAAGGTGGGTGGATCACCTGAGGTCTGGAGTTTGAGACCAGCCTGGCCAAAATGGTGAAACCCCATCTCTACTAAAAACACAAAATGAGCTGGGCATGGTGGTGGGTGCCTGTAGTCCTAGCTACTCGGGAGGCTGAAACAGGAGAATTGCTTGAACCTGGGAGGTGGAGGTTGCAGTGAGTCAGGATCATGCCACTACATTGCATCCTGGGTGACAGAGAGAGACTCTGTCTTCAAAAGAAAAAAAAAATGGGTTCGTGTATTTTACAAAAACATGGATGATGCTGGAAACCCGCATTCTCAGCGAACTAACACAGGAAGTTACAACCAAACACCTCATGTTCTCAGTCACAAATGGGAGTTGAACAGTGAGAACCTATGGGCACAGGGAGGGCAACATCACACACTGTGGCCTCTCAGGGGTTAGGGGGCAAGGGGAAGGATAGCATTAGGGGAAATACCTAATATAGATGACAGGTTGATGGGTGCAGCAAACCACCATGGTGCATGTATACTTATGTAACAAACCTGCATGTTCTGCACATGTTCCCAGAACTTAAATATAATTTAAAAAATTTTTTTAATCGTATTTTTTAAAAATCTGCATGTTATCAGAGCGGGATAGTCCTTCCCTAAATGTGATCTGGTTCCATGGAAGTGAGAATCTAATGTGGTAAGAGATCTTACCAGAGCCCAGGGGGCTACAGCTACAGACAGGACACATCATAGTACCTGAGAAAAAAACGTTTGTTTTTTGAGTCATGTTTCACAAGGAGTAAAAGAGAAATGATTAAAATTGTTCGTTTTGAATCCTTAAGCTCTAAGGTATGGAAAATGCCCCAGAGCAACTGCCTGGTATAGCTTCTTACAGTATCTGACCTCTGAGAAGTCCCTTTATTCCCATCACTCAGCTTTGCATTAAAGTGGTGTTAGCTTTTATTCAAATGTATTTTACACCATTTTCATATGTGCTATCCCAGGAAGAGCCTGCCTTAGGTTTATTTCACTCCAATGCAAGAAAAAGGTTATCGTTCACTCTTTCATGCTTTTGCTGCCAAATCCATGAACATGTGCCTATCTTCATTCCTCTCAGCTTCATTTGTCCTTGTTTATCTCACTCTGTGATAGACTCTATGGGGAATATTCTACCTCTTACTGCTCTTTCCCATCTTCTTTGCTGTCTCCTCCTTCCCAATCTCATTTCTAAATTTTGGAATGTCCCATGGTTCTTTCTGAGGTTTCTTCTAAACTTACATTCTTCTCCTAGGAAATCTTACCCCGTTTGACTTTAAATGCCATCTAAGTTTAAATCTTCTGAGCTCCAAAGCCATATTTTAATTTGTCCATGTAATCTCAACTATATGGTCACAGTTAAGTATACCCTCAAAATATGTTTTCTCCCTAGTTTCTCTCTTCTCAATAAATTACTCCACCATGAACCCAACTGCTGAAGCAGAAAGTAATAGTAATATTCAAATACGTTTTTTCTTTTCTTTTCCTCATCTTTCATCTCCAGTCCATCAGTAATTCCAGTTCTATCATCAAAATATATCTCAAAACGCACATGTGCCTCTACATGTTCTTCCCACCCCTTATTCAAAGTATCTTGATGTTCTTTCCTGTTCTGTTGAAATGTCCTTTTAAATCGCCTCTCAGCTTCTATTCCTCTCCCCAGAGTCTATTTCCCAAACAGTAGTCAGAATGATCCTTTGAAAACTTAACTCAAATTGATTCATGGCCTGCCTAAAATAGTTCCAAGACTTTCGTTTTTACTCCTAACAAAATCCACTGTGGTAGCATCATCACGAAACCTGAAAATCAAGAAGCCTTTCTTCTCCAACTTTATGTCATTCCACAAACTCTTTACTATACTTCAGCTTTGCTTGAATCCTCTTGTTTCTTAATTACCAAACTTTTTATCACTCAGGGCCTTTCTACTTGCTATTTTCTCCTTTCATCCTGTCTGGCTCTTTGAATGGTTTGTTCTTTTTGTTATTCAAGCATCAACTAAACACCAGTCTCTCAAAAAGTGTGACCCTATCCATCCTAGCTAAGTAAACCTCTCATTAAAATATATCATGTTGCCCAGTACATTCCATTCAAAGTACCAATTAAATCTCTAACTCTCTTGTTTATGCACATGTTCATTGATTGTCTCCACCCAGTAGAATGTAAGCATCTTAACACCAAGACTATCACTGTTTTGTTTATCCATATATCCTCAGTACTGAACGACATGCCCATTATATCTAAAATTCAATAAATGTTTACTGAGTAGATGCATAGGTGAATACATTAATAAATGGCATTAAATGCCTATGAATTGTGAGACTAACAGTCTCATATAATTAACAATTTTGGTCACTGGCATGCTGCATAATTTTCACTATTGTATTATGTGGTTGCAGATGTTTATTCATATTTATCCAGGCAATTTACAATATGATAATGTGGCTACTAACTAATAGTAGCTAAAATTAAGAAACCATTTAAAAGCTCAATGTAAGTTAATGCTTAATTTATGGAACATCCGTATAGTATAATATGATAAAGTCTTTTAAAATGTTGATATAACTCTCTAGTTAGGGAATTAAAAGATGGCCATCATATATCATCACATGAAAACAGGTTACAAAAGACCATTTCTAATAGGAACTCATTATTAATAAAGTACAAACACAAAGAAGAACATCTGGAAACAAAATATGTAAGAAAATGCTAGGAAGGGTTATATCTTTGTAGTGACATTAGAAGTAATTTAACCTTTTTTCTGCCATTATGATAGCACAAATATTCTCAAATTAATATATCCTGCACAGGTATTATCTTATAATTAAAAAAATTAGCCTGTATAACTAGTTATAGTTTGAGAAAAACAGAAAAATAAAGTACTAATTTTCATTATTTATAAAAATATTTTTCCATTTCTACCTTTAGAAGAAATATAGAAGGAAATGCAATATAGAAGGAAAAGAAAATTAAAGAACTTCATAAAGGATTTAAAAAATCTGAATTTTTCATTTTTGTTATATTTTGTTTATTCTTAAATATCATATGCTACTTCCACATTCCAATACTCTCTTTTTCTTTCATTTCTCTGCACACCCTAGTGCCTCTGTCACAGTTAAGTCAATAAATTTTGCACAGGGTAATAAACCTCTCATATATTTTCTTCCCTTAAATCTGACTGAACTAAGTAAGAGGGTTTGTGTTTGGAGTGGTTGTGAAATTTACATTCTTGGGAGCAGAGGCCGAGAATCTAAAAGGAAAGAATGGGTGTGAGGGCAGAAGTGGAAGCAGAAACACCTCTGGAACATTGTGACCTCTTCCCTTCCGTCCTTTTTTATTGCCAAAAGCTATGACTCAGAAGGGACAACACACATGTGAAGGAAAGCTGATCCCTTCTGCTGTTTCACAAGGGCCAATGAGAATTCTGCTTAGATGTGATAACAGGAAATTTACTTTCATTTTTCTTACCCTTTCCCTTCATATTCACATACTTGCCCATGTGTTTAGATAACTAGAAAATATTTCAACCTAAATACTCTTATAGCAATTCTAAATGAGGTTTTTGTTTTTTTAAAAAAATTGTAAGTGATGGGGGGATGGAGGCAGCAAATCACATTGCCATGTAGGTACCTATGCAACATGTTCTGCACATACACCCCAGAACCTAGAGTGCAATAAAATATATATATTTTTTTAAAAAAGCAAAGGTCGACTTTGTTTTTCCTTCATTTTTATAATACCATAAGCTGAGATTTTCTTAGTTTGAGAAATATTACATTTTAAAGAAAATTAAGGATCAGAATTAATGCCTGAGCCACATAATTGAGGCTCCAGTTTCAATTTTATTTGGGAAATATTGCTGTACAGTAAAGTGGTGCAGAATGTTAAACAGGACTCAGTCTAAGTTTATGTAGTCAAATCTTATTGCTTTCCAAACAAATAAAACTCACCCCTCCTAAATTTGATGATTAGCTCTTTGTCTTACAAATCCAAGTTCTACAGCATGGCAAGAATGTTGTTTAGTGACAACATTGCCATATGTATTTCTGTAATAAAGTTAAAAAGGAGAGAGTGCTTCTCTCATTTTCTTTTATCTTGGCTCTGTTCACGTAATGTAATTTCCCTGATTGGTTACTCGGCAACTCTAAATCATCTTTCTTTCTCAAGAGAGAAAACTTGCAACAATAAGACATATTCTAAGTCTTACATGGAAAGTAAAAATATATCTACTTTTGATGAACTTTTCTAGCTTATATGGGAAATACTACCAAACAAAACAGAGACCATAACTCCCTGATTCACATACAAAAGAATTACATATTGTAGACTTACTACAAGGCATAAAAATGGTGGCAACTCATACTATTCTTGGGAGACAATTTATAATGTGTATTGTAAGTTTAGCAAATTCAATAAAATCAATAACAACAGAGACAAGTAAAGAAAGGCTCCTGGTAGTCTTTTGTGATATGGACAAATCACTTTCTTATTTCGAAGTAATTATAATGACCATAGTTTTCTATGTTAAGTACCAGCAATGGAAATGGTTGAATGATGCCAGGCCTACACATCCCCTGAGACACTGCATTTTTCCTCATCTCCAAGTGGAGTCACTTGACTCCCCATTGACACTTGTTTTTCACTTAGATTCCAGGAATTGTTGTGATTTTAACCAGGAAATTAAAAGAATGTTTAGAAACTAGATCAACACTCTAGCAGAAAATCATCATTTTTTATAAGACGTCCTTGATAAAAAGCCATATGCTGTATTCTAAACAAAAGCTCTCCGTCTTATCCCTCCAGTTATAACTGATTTCCTGTCTTATGCACAAAGCCAGTGTTCATGTTTGATGCCATGCTTACTGTTAAGTATTTCTCTCTCTCTATTCCAGTGGTGTCTTGCCTTTGTTTGCCAATACCTATCTTGCTTTATACAAAAGTAAAATAAAAATGGATTAAAACAACTAGAGAAGCAAGAGCAAACCAAACCCAAAATAAGTAGAAGAAAAGACATAATAAAGATCAGAGCAGAAATAAATGAAATTGTAACAAAGAAAGCAATACAAAAAGTCAATGAAACAGAAAGTTGATTCTTTCAAAAGTTAAGCAAAATAACAAACTTTTAGCCAAATAAAGAATAAAAGAGAGAAGATCCAAATAAATAAAATCAGAGATGAAAAAGAAGACATTACAACCAATACTGCAGAAATTCAAAGGATCAATACTGGCTACTATGAGCAACTACATGCCAGTAATTGAAAAATCTAGAACAAATGGAAACATTCTTCTAGATTCAACCTACCAAGATTGAATCATGTAGAAATCCAAAACTTGAACAAGTCAATAACAAGCAACAACATGGAAGATATAACAAAAAGACTTCCAGTAAAGAAAAGTCCAGGACTTGATGGTTTCACTGCTGAATTTTACCAAACATTTAAAGAAGACCTAATACCAATCCTTCTCAAACTATGCTGAAAAATAGAGGAGAAAGAAATACTTTCAAACTTATCCATTACCCTGATACCAAAATCAGATAAAGCCACATAAAAAAAACTACGGGCCAATATTCCTGATGAATATTGATGCAAAGATTCTCAACAAAATACTAGCATTACATTAGAAAGATCTTTTATCATGACCAAGTGGGATTCAACTCAGAGATTCAAGGATGGTTCAAGATATGCAAATCATACACAGTGATACATCACATCAACCCAATGAAGGACAAATCCATATATTATGTCAATTGATACTGAAAAACTATTTGATAAGATTTAACATCCCTTCAAGATGAAAAGCCTCAAAGCCTCAAAAAACTTGGTAAAGAAGGAACATACAACATAATAAAAGTCATATACAATATACCTACAGTTAGTATCATACTGAATGGGAAAAAATACTGAAAACCTTTCTCTAAGATCTGGAACACAAGTATACCCGCTATCTCCACTGTTATTCAACATAGTACTGGAAGACCCAGCTAGAGTAATCAGACTAGAGAAAGAAATAAAAGGCTTTCAAATGGGAAAGGAAGAAGTGAAATTATCTTTCTTCACAGATGATCTAACCTTATATTTAGAAATACATAAAGACCACACCAAAAAAACTATTAGAACTGATAAAGAAATTTAGAAAAGTTGCAGTATATAAAATAAACATACAAAAATGTGTTAGCATTTTTATATGCCAACAGTGAACAATCTGAAAAGGAAATCAGGATGTAATTCCATTTACAGTAGCTATAAGTAAAATCATAGGAATGAACCAAAGTAGTGAACAGTCTCCACAATAAAAATTATAAAACACTGATGCAGCCGGGCACAATGGCTCCTGCCCGGGATTACAGAATCCCAGCACTCTGAGAGGCTGAGGCAGATAGATCACAAGGTCAGGAGATTGAGAACATCTTGGCCAACACTGTGAAACCCCATCTCTACTAAAAATACAAAAATTAGCTGGGTGTGGTTGCATGTGCCTGTAGTCCCAGCTACTCTGGAGGCTGAGGCAGGAGAATCGCTTGAATCTGGAAGGTGGAGGTTGCAGTGAGCTGAGCAAATAATGGAAAGATATTCCATATTCATGGATTCAAAAAATCAATATTGTTAAAGTGGCCACACTACCCAAAGCAATTTACAGATTCAATGCAATCCCTATCAAAATACCAATGACATTCTTTACAGAAATAGAAAAAAACTATTCCAAATTTTATGTGTAACCACATAAGACCAAAAACAGCCAAAGCCATCCTGAGCAAAAAACAAAACTGGAGGAATCATATTACCTGACTTCAAATCATACTACAGAGCTGTAGCAACCAAAATGGCATGATGCTGGCATAATAACCAACACATAGACTGTGGAACAGAATAGAGAACCCACAAACAAATCTAAACATCTACAGTGAAGTCATTTTCAACAAAGGTACTAAGACTGCACACTGGGGAAAGGATGATCTCTTCAATAAATGCTGCTGAGAAGACTGAATATCCATATGCAGAAGAATGAAACTCAACCCCTCTATCTTTCCTTATACCAACGTAAAATGAAAATGGATTGAAAATTTAAATCTAAGACCTCAAACTATGAAAGTACCACAAGAAAACATTGGGGAAACTCTCCAGGACATTGGTCTGGACAACAATTTCGTGAGCAATACGGCAATAAGCACACGCAACCAAACCAAAAATGGACAAATAAAATCACATCAAACTTAAAAGTTTCTACAAGGCAAAGGAATAAATCAACAAAGTGAAGAGGCAACCCACAAAAACAAGAGAAAATATTTTCGAAGTACCTATCTGGCAAATGATTCATAACCAGAATACATAAGGAGTTCAAACAACTTTATAGGAAAAAATCTAATAATCTGATTAAAAAATGGGAAAGTATCTGAATAGACATTTATCAAAAGAAGACATGCAAATGGCTACAGGTATATGAAAAAATGTTCAGCATCAAATAAATGAAAATTAAAACTAAAATGAGATATTATCTTATACCAGTTAAAATGCCTTATATCCAAAAGACAGGCAATAACAAACACTGGCAAGGATATGGAGAAAAGGAGAAACTCTGATACACTCTTGGTGGGAATGTAAATTAGAGCAACCACTGTGGAAAATAGTTTGGAGGTCCCTCAAAAAACAAAAAACAGAGCTACCATTTTATGCAGCAATTCCACTCCTAGGTATATACCAAAAGAAGGGAAATCAATACATACAAGAAATAGCTGCACTCCTATGTTTATTGCAGCACTATTCACAGTAGCCAAGATTTAGGAACAACCCAAGTGTCTGCCAATAGATCAATGGGTAAAGAAAATGTGCTACATATACACAACGGAGTACGATGCAGCCATAAAAAAGAATGAGAGGCCAGGCACGGTGGCACACAGCTATAATCCCAACACTTTGGGAGGCCTAGGCAGGTGGATCACAAGGTCAAGAGATCAAGACCATCCTGGTCAACATGGTAAAACCCCGTCTCTACTAAAAAATACAAAAATTAGCTGGGCATGGTGGTGCATACCTGTAGTCCCAGCTACTTGGGAGGCTGAGGCAGGAGAATTGCTTGAACCTAGGAGGCAGAGGTTGCAGTGAGCCGAGATCATGCCATTGCACTCCAGCCTGGGTAACAAGAATGAAACTCCGTCTCAAAAAAAAAAAAAATGAGGATCAGTCATTTGTGGCAGCATAGATGGAACTGGAGATCATTATGTCAAGTGAAATAAGCCAGGCACAGAAAAACAAACACTGCATGTTCTCAGTTATTTGTGGAAACCAAAAATTAAGACAATTGAACTAATGGAGATAGAGAGTAGAAAGATGGGTACCAGAGGCTGGGAATAGTAGTGATGGAGGTGGGATTGAGGAGAATTGTGGATGGTTAATGGATACAAAATAAAAAGAATGAGTAAGACCTAGCACAACAGGGTGAGTATGGTTAAAATATACACATACATGATTTAGTACAGTTTAAAATAACTAAAAGAATACAATTAGATTGTTTGAAACACAAAGGACTAGTGCTTGAGGTATAAATACACCATTTCTCCTGCTGTGATTATTACACATTATATGCCTGTATCAAAATATCTCATGTAATGCATTAATACATACACCTATTATGTACTCAAAATAATTAAAAATTAAATAAAATATCATTATGGTTTGCAAAGCACCAAAAAACAAGAAAAGAAAAACTAAAATGGAAGGTAACAATCTGTTACAACATTGTAGGAAGAAGGAGACTGAGTTAGAATTAAGGAATGGTGCAGAAATCTATTCCATAGAATATCACACTATCGGACTTCAAACTATACTATAAAGCTACAGTAATCAAAACAGCATGGTACTGGTACCAAAACAGAGATATAGACCAATGGAACAGAACAGAGGCCTCCAAGGCAACACAACACATCTACAACCATCCGATCTTTGACAAACCTCACAAAAACAAGCAATGGGGAAAGGAGTCCCTGTTTAATAAATGGTGTTGGGAAAACTGGCTAGCCATGTGCAGAAAACAGAAACTGGACCCCTTCCTGACACTTTACACTAAAATTAACTCCAGATGGATTAAAGACTTAAATATAAGACCTAACACCATAAAAACCCTAGAAGAAAATCTAGGCAAAACCATTCAGGACATAGGCATAGGCAAGGACTTCATGACCAAAACACCAAAAGCATTGGCAACAAAACCCAAAATAGACAAATGGGACCTAATCGAACTCCACAGTTTCTGCACAGCAAAAGAAACAGTCGTTAGAGTGAATCGGCAACCATCAGAATGGGAAAAAATTTTTGCAGTGTACCCATCTGACAAAGGGCTGATATCAAGAATCTACAAAGAACTGAAACAGATCTACAAGAAAAAAACAAACAAGCCCATTCAAAAGTGGGCAAAGGATATGAACAGACACTTTACAAAAGACATACATGAAGCCAACAAACATATGAAAAAATGCTCATCATCACTGGTCATTAGAGAAATGCAAATCAAAACTACATTGAGATACCACCTCATGCCAGTTAGAATGGTGATCATTAAAAAATCTGGAGACAACAGATGCTGGAGAGGATGTGGAGAAATAGGAACACTCTTACACTGTTGGTGGGAGTGTAAATT
>PVKV010041770.1:0-11206 GCA_004027835.1 Alouatta palliata
TCTCTGGCGCACAGGGGACCCGCGCCTTGGGGAGTGGGATCTTCTCCTCATCCGTGGGGGAGACCTGCGTGACATGGGTGGTGGTGGCAGCATTCTCTTGGGAGGGCTGAATCACCTACGGGGTGGTCTAGGCCAGGGTGCCAGCACAGCGGTGGCAGTGATCTCCTATCAGTTTGTCCTTCGTCCATGTGCTTCAGCGCCTTTTCAGCTTCATCTGGATTCTCAAACTCTATGTATGCATAGCCTTTGGACAGATGGGGATGCATCCTTTCCACCGGCATGTCAATCATTTTAATTTTCCCATACGTGGAAAATATCTCCATGATGTGATCCTTGGTCACATTCCTGGTGAGTCTCCCAATGTGCACTTTGGTGGGCTTAGGGGACAGGCTCTGCCTCTCCCTCTCCTTTTCATCTCTTTTAGGTGGTTTGGATTTGGAGCGGGAGTGCCTTCTATTGTGTCTGCGCCAAGAAGGACTTGGAGAGCCGGAGGAGCTGCTGGAGCTTCCTGAGCGGCTGGATGCTGAGGAGGAGCTGGAGCCACCGCCTGAGCCAGTGCTGGTGCTGGAGCCTCCGCTGGAGGTCGAGCTGGACCGAGACCTGGTACTGCTGCTACCACTGGAAGCGCTGCGCCTCTTTCGGGTTTTGTCTCTGCCACGATCCTTCTCACTCGACTCTTTGGTGGCCCCTTTATCTTTTGAACGATCCTCGGACTTCTCATCTGAGCGGTCTTTGCGTTTGGTAGAAGGAGCCATCTTCCCACTGCCGACACCTCCTCCTGCTTTTCTCAGCCGCTCAAGCCGGCTCTGCTCTCAAATAGGAAATATTTCTTTTCCTAGTATCTCACTGTAACATTCAGGAAACATAGTACCACAAAGTGACCTCCTGAGGAAAGGAAGGCTAAGAGGTGCAAGGTCAGATGATTTAACAAATAAAAATTAAAGACAAAAACAAAAGAGGAAAAAAGGTTTACTAGAATCAACTCTGATTATTTTTAGTCACTCTAGATGAGGGCAAGAGATTACAAAGAACATTTAGTTTCTGTTATTAATATATGCAAAGGTTATACTAACAAGTGTAAGTTACGTTTGTATAGAGAAAGACCCATAAAGCTGAAGAAATTGATCAGTTGTTACAATTGCAAAGAAAGAAGCAGGCAGGGAATTTATTTGGGAAAGTGTGGCTATTATCTAAGAATATATATTTTCAGTGGATGAATGCCAGTGAGCAAATCAAGTTTTAGCGAAGGAAATTGACATTTTAGTCTTTCTGGTGGTCTCCCTTTTGGTTAAACTACAGTCAGGAATATCTGTCTTTGACATTGTTATTTCATTGACCACTCAGTTTTGGGTTTTGGTATGCAGAAGGCAACCATACGCTGTAGTCTTTTAAAGGGACAACATTCCCTCATATATATGGGTGAGAAAGAGTTTTTGTAAGACCATATAAGTTTATGGGAGATTTTTCTAAATATATTCAATGATCCAGTAGCTCAATCTAAGGGATAGAGCATTAAATTGCAAGGTCATTCTAAACATTCACTGGCTCATGTTTAGTTTCCGTATTCTGAGGGTCAGATGCATACTCTCTCAAATCATCCCTGTCTTCCCTGTGCTCAGCCAGCACTTTGCCCACACTCCTATTATTACAACATTCCTCACATTGGGATGTAAATATTTGTATGCTGTTTCCTGCTCCATTTGAGGAGAAATGTAAGACCAAGGGGCTTCTCTTTGTCATCTTTATTTTCTATCAACAAAATGCAATACTTGGCACTACGTAGGTGTTTCATACTTGTTTGTTGAGCGAATATAAGACTATCATAAGTAAAGCAGGAATACCCTATTTAAGTAATTTACAGGGAGGAAAGTCTTTCAGTCAGAATATTACCAACAAAAATGGGAACACACCGGCCAGGCGTGGTGGCTCATGCCTGTAATCCAAGCACTTTGGAGGCCAAGGCGGGTGGATCACCTGAGGTCGGGAGTTCAAGACCAGCCTGACCAACACGATGAAACCCCATCTTTAAAAAAAAAAAATGAGAACGCACAATGAATTATGAATGATTCATGGAATAAGTGATTTATCACTTTATATTAGCTTTTACTTGGTCAGAAAGTACGGAGTCCCCTGGGGCTTTCTGCATTATGAGTTGGGAGTCACCAGTATCACTAGGCCGTAGATCAAAATTAGGGGAGAAGCTATAGCCCATGGCTGGCTCTGGGTCACAGTTTCATATTCCTGGTTTGTAGTAAGGTAAGAATGGGTATGTTCAACCTGCAAATCACTGTTGTGCTCTGGGCAGATAGTTAAGCCCCATCACAGTGACAAATACATCTAATTACTTCCTCTGAAGGAGTGTGGAACCCAGAAAGTCCCTCACATTCAGCCTGACACACTCAAAACCTCCTTTTGTTTTGTGCTATTTGGTAGGATAGGAATAAAATGAGGTGAAATAGCATTTCTGTAGCACTGAGACAAACAGTTCAATTGTGAATCATTCCTTAACACCTACAAAAGACACATGGGGTATTAATTTCATTGATGATGAATTGTGAAAGAATGTGCTATTATTACACATATTTTCAGTCAAAACCAAAACTCTCATTAGTTTTTGAGACCAAAACCATTAAACAATAATTTTCTGGGTTAATGTTTTCTGTGCTATTACATTGTAATGAGTTGAAACTCCACTCACCAAACTCTCACTGTGTCTACCGTTGCCCTTACATGTCATTGAAAGATATGCACTAATTTGTGGTTAGGTATGCCATGCTCCCATCAGGAGCGAAACTATTTTGCTCTGTAATGCAAATAACTGCATTCATCAAAGGAGCTTTGTTAGTTATTCACTGTGTTCCTTTTATCATTCCTTTCCCAAACCCCAGCCATTCTGCAGCAAGCACAGAAGTGAGTCAGCAGCAGTGGCAGCCACTGTCAAAGGTAACCTTATCAGAAGAGGCAGGGTGCACTGGGAATGACCTGCCAAGTCACTGCAGGCTCTTATCTTCCTACTGTTTGTGCATAGTGGGATTCTTTGTCCTTATTCTATGATCTGCTTTTCTCAGCATGGTTCATGGTGCGAGACCCATAAACACATCTGGAAACACACACACACACACACACACACAAACACAGACACACACACACACACACACACACACATGAAATATAAAGGATTGTGAAAACACCAGGCTGTTTGTTTCTTCTTTTTGTGCAAAATGAATTACTCTGTTTAACCCTTCTACATGGAAAGTTTAAGTGTCCCCCCACATTTTTAATGCAAACATGATTATTTAAAGATGTCATAAAACTCCAAGAAGCCTACTAAGAGTGGAGAGAAGGAAAGCCCAAAAGGGATATTGACAAGTTGAGAAAGGGTCATCTAACGTCTCCAACAGAGGCAGGCACGGGGGCTCTTTTTCATTACAACTAACACAGCTTAACTGAGTTCAGCATACTCTTCTCCCTCCTCTGGGGAAAAGTTTTCTTTTTGGATGGGCACTAGAGATTAATCCTCCTGTAATTTCTCCTGCTTTTCTGTCAGGGGATTTGTGTTGGAGATAAGGGCAGTATTAATGCCTAACCTAGGTGTAGAAATTGCCTTAATATTACAAGGATCACAAGGAGCACACCCATCATTGTCCCTGAGTGATAGCCCTTAAAGTAAGGGCAGTATAGGCGGGCCCACATCCAGCTATCTTTAACGAAGTTTGGGGCTCTTCTGGTGAGAATCTCTACACAATAGGCAGACAATCAAGGCAGCCTCAGGAGTTTTAACCTCTAGCCTGGATTTAATATGGCCTTATTAAAGATCCTGGCTAGGTTCATTCTGGCATGAAATGTAATAAAAACAAGGCACAAACTGTGCTGTAATTAAAGCAGTTTGGATAGTGTTAGATACTTAATAATTAAGGATTTTATCAGACAGTGATGCTGGACAATGCAGCAGCAATACACTAATAATGAACTGATAAGGGCATTGAAACCAAGGCTATTAAAAAAAAAACACTGAAACTGTAATTCGTGTATTTTGTGAAACTATGGTGGCATTATAACTTGTTATGTAAGTATCACTGGGTGAAATTCTATAAATAAATAGTTGGCAGGAAACTAAAACAGTCTTAAGTAAAAATTTCTCACATCCTGCTCCGCTTCATCTCCGCTGCCACAGGGAACTGAAGAAAGGGAGAGAGACTGGTTAGTTCCCAATTGTCCAGATATAACACAAGCCTGTGGCAGTGGGGATAAAGAAAGGGGAAGAACAAAAGCTACGTTAAAAAACTGTTAGAACACTGGAGTCTACTAATGCTATTATAGTAACCTAGCTGTAAGCAAAAAAGGGCATTTACTATTGTTTCAATACATAAACTTTTCATTTATAATGTTTTAACATAGTATTTTGCTTAGCTTTTCATTAGCCAACCAATTTTTCACATACATGTTTTCTTAAGTTTCTTGATTTAGAAAAATAGTTTACAAAAAAAAAAATAACTTCAGCTGTTTGATGTGTGAAGCAATTGCAAGTGAAATCTCTGTGGTTGCTCACTGATGTGTTTTTAGGTATCAAAATGTAAAATCTTTGTGTCTTCAATATTGGCCCAATATAAGGTCCCTCCTCTCCGTGCAAAGGGCAAATCATGTAAGTAAAAGGGCCTTTGTACGTCATTCTCACGCCATTAGAGAAAGGAGTAGAGTCGGCGGTATGAAAGTTGGCTGTTCATGTTCACTATCTTAGAAGATAGAAAGTATAAATGGCAGCCAGGCATAGCAGCTCAGGCCCATAATTCCAGAACGTTGGAAGGCCTAAGCGTGCGGATCACCAGAGGTCAGGAGTTCGAGACCAGTCTGGCCAACATGGCGAAACCCCGTCTCTACTAAAACCACAAAAAGTAGCCGGGTGTGGTGGTGGGAGCTTGTAGTCCCAGCTACTCAGGAGTCTGAGGCAAGAGAATCACTTGAACCCGGGAGGCAGGGGTTGCAGTGAGCTGAGATTGTGTCACTGCACTCCAGCCTGGGTGACAAGAGCAAGTCTCTGTCTCAAAAAACAAGCAAAAAGTACAACAGGCACTGTAATATTTATGCACTCTTTTAACCATGACTTTTAACCCAAATGGTTCTAAACGGGCTCTAGTTATCACATAATGTCTTCACTGTCATATGATGTCTTTGCTTTTCTAAGAGTGATGACTAAATTAACCAGATGAATGAATGAAAGAGAAAAAGATCTAAGTTAGTATTTGGCTGTTTTTGTTTACAAATTCTTATATGTAAACCTTATCGCACAATATGTCTTCAATTTAGTTAACTAAAATTATACGCTGAAAAAGAATAAGAAAAAAATACATCAACTACAATTTCAGAATGCATATTAATTGTGCTTGTAATTTTCTAAATATTCTGATCCCATCTCTAGACCAGCCCGGCCTAGACACTGTTGAGTGAATGACTCCACTGAATGGCATCAGAATGGAAATGATGAGCAAGACAGATGGCTATTCTATTCACTTGAACTTGAGCTCTTTTGTTTTACAGAACTGATTAGTATATAAGAGCTATATTCTATTACATTTTTTCTGGAAGCTAGTACAGTAGAAGCCTAAAACTGGGCTGATTCTCTTGGCATTCAGCTGGATTTCCGAAGGGATCCAGTTGTATCATCTGTTCAACATGTTTTGCCCCATGTTCATTCAGGACTAGGCTGGCATATGATAGCTTGACTATTCCGGTTGAATAGTGGCTGGTGTTATGGAGTGTGGAGGACAAAGCAGCCACTTCTGGAAGTAACTGAATTCTATTCTCATGGTGTGCTTAGAAATGCAAATCCAACCTTCGCAATAGACTCACGGTGGAAGCCATGAGGGTTCTGGTCATCCTGTGTGCCCCAGAGCTGTTGTACCTCTTCCGGGGGTAACCTGGCTCCCAGAATTACCCACGTTTGGCCAGATTGGAGCCTTCTGTTAGATGAAAATGGTTAATCCATATCCCACTGAGACTAGAGCTTTAACCACCGAAGGGAACATGTACTGTCCTCCATTATATCAGAGGCCGTATCTAAGTTCCAGTTGTTTTCTGATGATAAATTCAACAGGAATAGAAAACAAAAATTACTTACACACAAAGTGGGTATGAGTAACCTACATTTAGACTTAAATGTATCACAGTGTGCCCTTCTATGTTAATTATCAAGAGAGTTTCATGCTAAGTATAGATGTGGTAATCACCCTGTAATATTCTACTTTATGCTGCTTTACTGGGCACTGTGCCCTATGAGGGTGCTGTGAGTTCTCATTTGTTTATTTAAAGGTTATATTATTTTATATCCCTGATCAATAAGACACTCTACTAGATATTATAGAGGGAAAAAGAGTCTTAGAGTTCCTTCTCTTGTTCCAAGAAGATTATAACCTAAGGATAAAATCCTCAGAATCTGAATAACTCAAAATAATCCAGGGTATGAAGAACTAATTCCAAGACATATAAATTAGGAGTACTACAGTTATAAAGGAAGTATAGTCGAGGAAGTCAGGAAAAGCTTTGGGGCTGAGTAGACATCCCTGAAATGGAGAAAATGTTTCCAGCAGAAACCATGGAAAGGGCCAACTTCAAAAGAAATTTAGAAATCAGCCGTTTGTCAGTTGTGGCATTTGTACATTTCAGAGCACAGGAAAATATGGCTTGAGAGACAGGTAAGTTTGATCAAAGCACTGAAGTCTTAAAATACTTGCTAATCACAACTGATTTAGTGATTTTATAGACAATTGGAAGCTACTGAAGATTTCTGAGAAAGAAATGCTGTAGTTTGATATTCTTTAAGAATACATATCTGGCAGTAGGGTGGCAAGGTTGTGCCTATCACAGACAGATGTGATCTCAGGGGTCATGTATTCCATCCCTCCATTCGATCCTTGAGGAAGCCAAGATGCACCCAGAGTTTGACAGTGGACAGATCCCAATTCCTTTTACACATCCCAAATCCTTTTACATCTGGCCAATTGTTCTTGCTAATATCACTGTTGAATGATCATAATTCTTGTGTTTTTTATAAGATCATTTTCTGAAAAAATTCATAGAATTACTGATATATAATTCTGTTCATTGGTTTTTTAAATGATATATTCTCTCTATAGCAAAGGAGTCTCCCCCTCATCTAAAATTTGCATTTTTAAAGGTTGATTTGCCAAAATCTGACATTAATCAATATTCTCTGCCTTTTTCTTAGAGGTTGGCTAGGAAAGATTTTGGAATCCAGGCATGAGACACCTCCTAGGTCTTCCTAAGGATATCTCTGCATATCCTTAAACATAGTCTAGGAACTCTCTTGAAGGAAAGACTAAGTGGTGAGCCAGTTTTTACCTGGATAGCTTCACTTGTTTTACTCAGGTAGAGAGATTAGCAGCATCTTGTGACTAATGATCAATGACTTATAAACCATGTTTTTAGAGTTAAAGCATAATGAAAACTTAATGAAGGCTTCCTGGTACATTAACTTTCAATGAGAAACAAACATAAGAAATGCACGCTCAGCACTTGAGGGACTGAGTTTTATAGGTATTCCTGACTTAACAATTTTGTTCCACAAACACTGCGTATCTATTTTGTAAAAGCACTGTATTAAGCAACTCTGTGAAATACAAAAATCATATACGAAGTGGATATTTTCCTCAAGGACCTTTTAAAATATAAGTTAATTTTCTTGTGTTTAAAACCGAAAAGATCTGAAAGTCAAGTTTAGAAGGCAAGCTGAACTACCGGTTGGCAGAAGAGATAGATATCGCATAGTAATATCAGAGCTATTATCAAAGTCTAACCCTTGTGAGCACAATGTGAGGTTAATTACGAACGTGAACATGAGTCACATGTTCCTGAACATCTACTATGTGCAAGCATTCTTCTAGGGGTGTTGGGGATTGGGTGAGAGAATGAAGCAAATACGAGAGGTGGTTCTTGTTCCAGAGGAGAAAGACCAGCATGCACTGAATTAAAATACAAAGCACCTGCTGAAAGTTCAGTAAGAGAGGTTCGGACAATATTATGGATTTTGAGAGATGAATCAATTTATTCTATTTAGGGCTCTGAGAGGACATGATAAAGTAGATGGCATTTCAGTTGGGTCTAAAGGTGAGATGGGATTTCTAAACATAAAGAAATAAGGGAAGTGTTATATCAATCTTGATCCCAAAATTTTAATGTTTGTATTTGGGTAAATCTGCTTAACACATATGAATATCAAAGAAACACTGGAGGAGTAACACATGGAGTTGTGGTTGTTGGGAGGCTTCTCACTTACTCTCTCTATGAAAGCAATACTGGAGGCTGTTATCCTTAGCAAGCTAACACAGGAACAGAAAACCAAATATCACATGTAATGATGAGAACCAACGGACACATAGAGGAGAATGCGTGGATGGAGAGGATCAGGATAAATAACCAATGAGTACTAGGCTTCATACCTGGGTGATGAGATAATCTGTACAACAAACCCCCTGATGCATGTTTACCTATGTAACAAACCCTCACTTGTACATCTGAAATTTAAAATAAACGTTTAAAACAAGAAAAAAGGAAAGTAATAGCCATGCAGCACATGCTTGTTTTATGCTGCTGCTTTTGTGCTTGTCATTTGTCTGGTCAGCAGAATCACGTGGACTCTCCGCAGTACCCATCAAATGACTCAGTTCTCTCTAAAGGCCAAGGCCCAGGGAAACTGACCCACTTTTTACACAGGGAAGCTCTAGGGAACATCAGCCAGTATAGAAGAAAAGCTAAACCTCTGTGTGAGGACAGCAGTAGAAAAGACCCATGTGTATGCGGGGATCAGATCGAACAATTTGTAACTCCAATGAACTTTTGCTATCCACTTTGCCGTCCCTTAGACTAGCAACATGAAAATGTCCTGATCATGACAGACACATCCCCCATGAATTTATTCATCTAGAGTTACACGTGCATTTTACAAGACATAACTCTACCCTTTTCTTTCCCATTCAAGAAAGTATAGCAAAATTGAGTAACAATGGGGATTAGAGGACCTCTCTCCTCCTCCTCCTTCTATATTTACATCTACATATATACAGTTTGTCAACATTGAGTAATTTTATACAATTATTAGTAACGTATTGTTTGCAAAACACTTCACAACTTTTAAGACATTTGAATATTTCAAAAATATATTGACACAATCGGAAGGAGACTAAGCCAGTTATTGGCCCATCCGCCTGCCTTCAAGGAGGCTCTAAGAAGATTGGTACAGGAATCTTCTCTTAAGATTTTCTCAAAATAAAATCCAACTGAATTCATCTGGAAACAATTCCTTTGTTTCCAGACTCACTTTATTCAAGTTGAACACTAAAAGAATGTTTTGTTAAGGAAATGCTTCTCTATTAAGCCTGATTTCCAGCACGTTAAAAATTATGCACTAGTAAGTTTGAACTTAGTTAAATATAAGTTGATTTTCATTCACTGAAAAATTAGAAGTTTTAATCATTATGCATCTAATGTGCAATATTATAAAAACTAGCAAGTGTATAATTCTGTCTTTTCGTAAAACCTACCTAACTAGGATATTTATTCAATACAGGAATAATCTCTTGTTAAAGGTGCAGCTAACATGTAAATAAAAAGATAACAGTAAAACAAGTGCTTAGGGAAAAATTACCACTCATTCACGAGAGCTTAATAAAGCAGAACTAAGATCCCACACGCACTGTCCGTCAGGTTGGGAACATTGGCAATTTCCCAGTTTCATGCAGAATAGCCTTGTTCAAGTCACATCTGAAACAAAGGTCATTTTTTTCTCCTTCAGTCAAAACAGTAAAGCTGTAACTGTTCTAGAAGTTTTCATTTTTCTTAGTGTTAATTTAATGGGTATTTTTTCCCCTCTACCCCTGAATGTACATGACGCAGGGTTATGCTGTCTTGAAAAATACATCTGTTCCATGCATTGTGACATGGGAACTACAGTTAATTGATGTTTATTGCAAGGCAAAATAATTTATAGTGTCTAGTAAGCATTCACCATTTAGAGCCTGTTGTTCACAACAGCTTCCTGAAATAACAGAATCGTGGGGAATATAAGTCTGTTTATAAAGGCTATTAAAAACATTGCATTTATTTAGCCATGGAATCTAATTCAGCTGTAGACAGGATGAAGAATCAAACACCAGCAAATGCTGCTGTGGCTAAGTCTGGTAATGGCTAATTGAAAGGTTGCAGTGGGTAAGAAGGCTTAAATACGGCCCAGATTTTAGACAAAGGCAGGCTTCCAGTTTCTGAATATTCACTTCTATTTCTGCAAGCCGCATTACTGTGTTGGCCAAAAGAGGCATGTGCAGTTTCAACTACTCTTTAAGCTCTATATTTTTAACTTGCCCATGAAAACATATTTTAAAATTTGTGACATCAGCTTGCATCATATGCCAGGTCTCAAAACTCTCTTCTAGCACTTCCTTAAATTGTTTTGAAATGTTGATGTAAAACGTCAGATAAACCTATGGGATATACTAAAGAAAAATGAAGTATTAAATACATCAACCTGGAATGTTCTGACATGATTTTGGACAGATATTTAGCACATCTAGACCATAGGATAAAGCCACCAGTATTTGTCTGAATTTTTGGCACCCATTCTTCTGCTATTCTACAAATCCTTTGAACTCTGATCCCAAATCCAATTCCTCATCTACTCCCGAAGACCTGCCCTTCTTCTGTGTTTCCTATGTCAGTGCCAATTTCCTCTCCCCAGTTGCTCCAACCTGAAATATCAAACACTTCTGTGACTTCTTTCTCTCCCCAACCCTCTCATGAAACTCTTGGAAATCAGTCACCAAACTGTTTTGCTGTGGCCTGGCTTCCCTTCATAGCCATGTCTTTCGAGCCAGCTCCCTTCCCCTACTCTCACTACTCTTGCCCAGAGATTGGGATTTTCTATTGCCCTCTAGTCTCTCTTACCTACCACCCTTATCAGTGCCACCTGTAGAGCCACAGGGCCACTGTGGGGCACACAGTGCTCAGTCCATCTCTTCAACTCCCAGGATTTAGCCAGGCAAGGCTCCTTACTTTATCTGGCAAAAAAAAAAAAAAAGAAAAAAAAGGCTATATTCCTAAAAAACAGGGTAAAAATCTCCTGCCCTACCTTGCTAACAGTAACCCTCTCTTATTATAGCCAAACGTAGATCTGATCTTATCACTCCTTTTTCATTTTTTT
>PVKV010041771.1:0-11206 GCA_004027835.1 Alouatta palliata
CTTTTTTTTTTTTTTTTTTCGAGACAGAGTTTCACTTTTGTTACCCAGGCTGGAGTGCAATGGCGCAATCTCGGCTCCCTGCAACCTCCGCCTCCTGGGTTCAAGCAATTCTCCTGCCTCAGCCTCCCGAGTAGCTGGGACTACAGGCACGTGCCACCATGCTCAGCTAATTTTTGTATTTTTAGTAGAGACGGGGTTTCACCACGTTGACCAGGACGGTCTCGATCTCTTGACCTCGTGATCCACCCGCCTCGGCCTCCCAAAGTGCTGGGATTACAGGCGTGAGCCACCGCTCCTGGCCTCTGTATATACTTTTTAATGAAATATCTCTTCATGTCTTTTGACCATTTTCTCATTGGGTTGCTTTTTGTGTTTTTATTGTTGAGTTTTTAGAGTTCTTTATATATCATAGGTACAGACAGATCTTTGTCAGGTATGGAACTTGCAGATATATTTTTTAGCCTGTAGATTGTATTTTAATTCCAACCAGTTCTTTGACAGGGCAAAAGTTTTTCATTGTGATTTAGTCCAATTTATTATTATTTTTTTTCATGGACTGTGCTTTTGGTCTCAGATCTGAGAACTTTTCATCAAGCCCTAGGTCCTGAATATTTTCTGCTATATTTTCTTCTAAAAGTTTGTAGTTTTAGGTTTTATGTTAAAGCTGTGGTCCATTCTGAATTAAGTTTTGTATCAGGTGTGAGGTGTAGGTTGAAGTTCTGTTGTTGGGGTTTTGCATATGGATATCCAATTGCTTGAGCCCCATTTAAAGTTGAAGAAACTCTTTTCTCCATCTAAATGCTTTTGTACCTTTGTCAATAAGCAGCTAGCCATGCTTGGGTGAGGCTACCTCTGGGTTCTCTATTCTGTTCCATTGTTCTTTGTTCCTGTCCCTTCATCAATATGACACAGTCTTACTGTAGCTATATAGTTGACCCTTGAACAATGTGGGGGTTGGAATGTTGACCCCTGCCCCCAGTCAGAAATCAAAGTGCAGCTTTTGACCTCCCAAAAACATAATTACTAATAGCCTACTGTTTACTAGATGGAAGCCTTACAGATAGTATAGACAGTCAATTTGGTTTTTTTGTTTGTTTGTTTGTTTTCTTTTTCTTTTTTTTTTTTTAAGAGAGAGGATATTGCTCTGTCATCCAGGCTGTAGTGCAGTGGCATGATCACAGCTCACTGCAGCTTTGACCTCCCAGGCTCAAGCAATTCTCTCACCTCAGCCTCCTGAGCAGTTGGGACCACAGGTGTACACTACCACTACCATGCCCAGATAATTTTTTTATTTTTTGTAGAGATAGGATCTTGCAATGATCCCCAAGCTGGTCTTGAATTCCTGGCCTCAAGCAATCCTTCTACCTCAGCCCCCTAAAGCAGTGGGATTACAGGTGTGAACCACCGTGCTCAGCTTATTAACACATATTTTGTATTTTGTATTTTATGTGTATTATATACTGTATTCTTATGATAAAGTAAGTTAGAGAAAAGAAAATGTTGTTTAAAAAATCATAAGGAAGAGAAAATATATTTACTATTCATTAAGTGGAAGCGGATCATCGTAAAGGTCTTCATCATCATCATCTTCCCATTGAGTAGGCTGGGAGGAGGGAAGGACAGGGGCTGGTCTTGCTGTCCCTGGTGACAAAAGCAAAAGAAAATCTGTATACAAGTGGACCTACACAGTTCAAGCCGGTGTTGATGTTCAAGGGTCAACTGTACATCGTTATTTCTGTCTGTCTTTTTTGCTTTTTCAGTTCTCCAAAATTTTTTTTATACAGTACCAATTCTTTTTCTACCATTTGTTTTAGTTTCAGTGCCCATATCATAGAAGAGTCCATGTCATAAAAGAAATCTTGCATAATTGAAGCCCTTTTGCCAAGTTGTCTAAAGTCAATTTGTTTTCCAGCACTGCTTCTTCTGTGCCTTCTTCCTTGTTGTCCAGCACTGGTTCGGGAGCTCTCATCTCTATCAAGTTGTCTTCTGTTAATTCCTCAGGTATAATGTCAATTAGCTGTTTAATTTCTCAAAGATCTATATCTTGAAACTCTTCACCACTCACTTTTTTGCCATATTCATGATCTCTTTCATGATTTCCTTGACTGGCTCTGTCATAAATCTTGTCAAGTCATGCACAGCATCTGAGCGTTTTCTCTAGCAGGAACTTACTGTTTCAGTCTTGATGGCTTTCACAGCTTTTTCTGTTAACAGTGATGGCATCTTCCATGGTGTAATCCTTCCACACTTTGATGATGTTCTCTCTACTAGGGTTCTCTTCCATAGCATTGGCAATGCTTTCCGTAGAGTGCTGTGTATAATGAGCTTTAAAGGTCCTGTAACACCCTGATCTAGAGGCTGAGTTAGAGACGTTGTGTTTGGGGGCAGGTACTTTGATGCCTTCAGTGTTGAATTCTTGGGATTCCAGATGGCCAGGGGCATTGTCCAATATCAAAAAACTTTAAAAGACCATCCCTTACTGGCAAGGTACTTCCTGACTTCAGTGACAAAACATCAAAGGAACCAATCCAGAAAAAGTTTTCGTTGTACAACCAAAAAACTTGTACAACCAAAAAACTGGCAGCTGGTGTCATCCTTTTCCTTCAAGTCTCAGGGCTTAGCAGCTTTATAGATAAGCTCTTGTTCTGTCACCTAGGATGGTTTAGATCTCCAGGGCTCAAGCAATTCTCCTGTCTTGGCCTCCTATCTTGGGATTATAGACATTAGCCACTGTGCCTGACCAAAATTTTATTCCCTTTTTAAATGGACTTTTATTTTATTATTATCATTATATATTGAGACATGGCCTTACTCTGTCACCTAGGCTGGAGTGCAGTGGCACGATCATAGCTCACTGCAGCCTCAAACTCCCGGGCTCATGTAATCCTCCTGCCTTAGCCTCCTGACTAACTGGGACTAAAGGCACATGCCACAATGCCCAACTAATTTAAAATTTTTTTGTGTGTGTAGAGATGAGCGCTACACTGTTCATCAGGCTGGTCTCGAACTGCTAGCCTGAAATCATCATCCCACCTCAGCCTCCCAAAGTTCAGCTTTTTTTTTTTTTTAGAGCTGTTTTAGTTTCACAGCAAAATTGAGTGAAAGATACAGAGATTTTCCTTGTGTCCCCTGTCCCTACATACACACATATGATGGCTAATGATGTTGAACATCTTTTCAGGTGCTTATTGGCCATTTGCACTTTATTCTTCTCATTCAAAATTGTTTTAGCTATTCAAGTTCCTTTGTCTTTCATATAAATTTTAGAATAATGTCACCTATATCCATAAAAATAAGCTTGCAGATTTTTTATTTGGCCTCCCAAAGTGTGAGGATCAGTTGAGGCCAAGAATTTGAGTTTAGCCTGGGCAACAGAGCAAGACTCCATGTCTTCAGAATAAAAAATTAGCTGGACATGATGGTGCACATCTTGTAGTCCTGGCTACTCAGGAGACTGAGGTAGGAGGATTACATGAGCCCAGAAGTTTGAGGCTGCGGTGACGTATGATTGTGCCACTGCACTCTAGCCTGGGCAACAGAGTGAGACACATAAATCCAGAACATTGGTTTGTTAGATTTACACATAAGTATTATTTTTTTTTTTTTTAGTGATTGTAAATGTAATTGTATTTTAAATTTTGATTTCCATGTGTTACTTGCTGATATATGGAAAACACAACTGATTTTTGTATGTTGATCTGGTGTCTTGTAACTTTGCTGAACTCACTTATTAGTTCTAGGGCTATTTGGTTTTTGCAGATTGCTTTGGATTTTCTACATAAACCATAATGTCAGGCTAGGTGCCATGGCTCACACTTGTAATCCCAGCACTTTGGGAGGCCGAGGCAGGTGGATCACTTGAGCTCACAAGTTCAAGACCAGCCTGGGCAACATGGTGAAACCCCATCTCTACAAAAATTAGCTGGATGTGGTGCTGTGCACCTGTAGTTCCAGCTAGTCGGGAGGCTGAGGTGGGAGGATGACTTGAGCCCAGGAGGTACAGGTTGTAGTGAACTAAGATTGTACTACTGCACTCTTAACTTGGGTGACAGAGGGAGACCCTATCTCCAAAAAAAAAGAAAAAGAAAAAAAAACCCATAATGTCGACAGCAAATAGGGATAGTTTTATTTCTTATTTGTGTTACTTTTATTTCATTTTGTTGTCTTACCAAGCTTGCTAGAACTTCCAAGAGTGTGTTAAATAGCAGTGGTGAGAGTGGACATTCTTGCCTTGTTCAGCATCTCAGGGGCGAGCATTCAGTGTTTTACTAGAATACTAGAAGTTTTTTGTAGATGTTCTTTGTCAAGTTAAGGAAGTTCCCCTCAATTCCTAGTGTTCTGAGAATTTTAAATCATGGATGAGTGCTGAATTTTGTCGTGGTTTTTTTTTTTTTTTTTTTTTGCACGGAGATGTCTGTGTCACTTCTTTCTTCTTTATTCTTGAGTCTGTAAATATATGGATCACATAGATTTATTTTCGAATACTAAGTCTGCCTTAACCTGGAATGTACCCTATTTTGTCATGGTATATAACTATTTTTATATATTGCTGAATTCTGTTTGCTGATATTTTGTTAAGGATTTTTGCATCTATATTTATGAGGATATTGGTCTGTACTTTCCTTTTCTATATTGTTTGTCTAGTTTTGGTACTAGGGCAATACTGACTTCATAATATGAATTTGGAGTTATACCTTAATCTTCTGTTTTCTGGAAGAGATTGTTTAAAATTGCTATTAATTCTATTTTAAACATTTGGTAGAATTCTCTAGTGAAACCATCTGAACCTGTATATTTCTTTTTCAAGTATTTTAAAATTACAAATTTAATTTTCTTATTAGTTATGAGGTTATTAAATTATTCCCCCATCTTAGATAAGTTGTCATTTTCAAGAAATTGATCTATTTCATCAGTTGTCAGATTTATGTGTAGTTTTCACCAGTTATCATTTTTATGATTGCAGGGTCTGTAGTATTATCAACTGTTTCATTCCTATATTGGTGATTTGTCTTTTCTGTCTTTGCCAGTTTTATCGATATTTTCAAAGAAGTATCTTTTTGTTTCATTAGTTTACTGTTTTCCTGTTTTTAATTTCATTGTTTTCTGCTCATTTTAATTTCCTTCCTTCTGCTTGCTTTGAGTTTATTTTTTTCTCTTTTTCTAGTTCCTTGGAGAGGTAGTTTGGATTATTCACTTGACACTTTTCTAATGTGAGCATTTAGTGCCATAATCTCACCATCAAATATGTTGTATTTTCATTTTCATTCATTCAATGTATTTTTAAATTTCCCTTTTTTCTTTTTTGTGAGACTTCCTCTTTGACCTATAGACTATTTTGAACATGGCCTTTGATGGATTCATGGGTTTATTTTCCTAATTTACAGATATTATTTTCTGTGTATGAAATACTGCATAATGCAAATATCATAATGTAAGAGAGAAAAAATTTTTGACGTGGTCAGATTCCTGCCCTTGGGGATTTTATATTATGTTGTGTGTAGCTTTTAATTCATTCATTTTCACCAATGACTAATGTTCCATTCTATGAATATCAGAAATTATTCTCCTCTCAATGGTTCATTAGGTTGGTTTTTGTTTAGTTTAGTTTTCTGCTCTTCTGAATAGTGATGTAAACATTTTATTACATATTTTCTGGAGCCTGTGCATCTAAGGTATATAGTTAGGAGTTAAATTGCTAGGTCATTGGCTATATGCATGTTCAACTTCTCAGGATCATGTTAGTATTGTCATTATTTTTCAAAGTGGAAATTTTATAAATTTACATACCTTCCAGCAGTGTTTAAGAGCTCTTCTGTCCATCCACATCAGCAGCAGCTTTGGGTATTATTGGACTTCCTAATTGGACTTCTGGATGTGAAATTATATCTCATTGTGGTACAAGCATTTCCCTGATTATTACTAAGATTGATCATCTTTTCCTTTGTTTTGGACCATTCTGTTTCATTGTCTATGAAATATCTACTTTTAGGTAAGTCTTAAGCTCACTGTTTTTATTGTTTTTTCTTTTTTCAAATTATGACTTGTTGCTTTATTGGCATTCTTTATATACTCTGGATAATAATTATTTGTTGGTTTTATGTTTGCAAATATCTTTTCTCACTGGTAATTTGCCTTTTTATTTTATGATGTCTTGATGGATGGAAGTTCTTCCTTTTATTTTTAATTATATTTTTTATTGCATTTTTAGGTTTTGGTTCCTTTTTTTTTTTTTTTTTTTTTTTAAGACGGAGTCTCGCTCTGTCACCCAGGCTGGAGTGCAGTGGTGAGATCCTGGCTCACTGCAACCTCCGCCTCCCGGGTTCAAGTGATTCTCCTGCATCAGCCTCCCTAGTAGCTGGGATTACAGGTGCATGCTACCACACCCAGCTAATTTTTTAAATTTTTGGTAGCGATGGAGTTTCACCATGTTGGCCAGGCTGGTCTCTAACTCCTGACCTCAAGTGATCGCCTTCCTCAGCCTCCCAAAGTTCTGGGATTACAGGCATGAGCCACCGCACCTGGCCTGGACAGAGTTCTCTCTTAAGATTAATGCTTTTTGAAATCTTGTTTAAGAAATCCCAATCTCAAGGTCAAAAAGACCTACCATATTTTCTTCCAAAATTTTGAAGTTTTGCTTTTAATGCTTAAGATTTTTTTTTCTCTTTTTGTATTTTATTTAAAAAATTGAGAAACATTTTTCTCTATGTGTTTCTCTATGGTCTTGCCATGTTGCCCAGGCCAGTCTCAAATTCCTGGGCTCAGGCAGTCCTCCTACCTGAGCCTCACAAAGTATTGAGATTGTAGGTGTGAGCCACTGCACCTGGCCATTAGGCTTTTTTCTATCTGGAATTGATTTTGGAGTGTGATGTGAAGCAGGAATTCATTTTGATTTTTTTTCTGTGTGGATAACTAGTTGTCCCAACACTATTTATTAAGTAGACTCTCTTTTCCATATTATCTGCGATGCTATTTCTGTCATATGTCAAGTTTACATATATATGGGATGTATTTCTGACTGGTCTGTTATGTTCAATTTGTCGGTTGGTTTCAGTACCACAATTTCCTAATTTCTATTGCTTTATAGTAAGTCTTGACATCTGATAGAGCAGTTCTGCCTACCTTATTTTAATTTTTTGGGGGAATTAATTCATCTCTACTGCTTCTCCATTTTATAGACTCATTCTTACCCACCAGCTTCATGGCCTTTATGATTCAAATATATGCCTCAGTAAAATTATGGATTACTACTTACCATGCACTTTCAGCAACCTTTGTGACTGCATTAAAGCTTAGTCTTAACCCCACTGATCGCAAGGGCATTCTGTCTCTGCAGGCTGGGCACTTAACTGTTCTAATTGTTTTATTTATATTCATTGTGAGCTCCTGAAGGTAAGAACAATAGTACCAAAGTGTTTTCCATCCAAGAGAAATCTATTCTGGGTATATCTTTTGCTTTCTTTGGGAACACCTGTCTCAGATTACCCCCAACTCAGATTTTGCCCTTGAATTTACTGCTTGAATGCTGAGCCCCACCTGCCTGTGGTAGCGAGCAGAATTTGTGTTGAGGAGCCCTGTCTGAGGTAGCAGAGCTCATGAGGACCTTCTGATTCCATCCAGTCTCTATGCCACATTGCCTGTCCGGTGGATCTATACTCTCTTCTGCCTCCAGACATCTCCCTGCTTCTCTTCTCATTTCCTTTCTTCCTTTTTGTATCCCCCTTCTGTGTCTTCTTTGCTGATACATCTCTACGAGATGATCTTTAGATGTTGAAGTTCTTCAAGGCTGTCTTATAGCCTCTTCTCTTCACACTTCGAGTTCTTTCCCTAAGTGATCTTTTTTCTATCTTCACTGGTTATTTCCAGAAGTGTCATTTGAGCCCAGACTTAGCTCTGTATTCCAGACTCAGCCATCCACTTTCTCTGCAGTCTCTGTTTGGATGCCTCCCAGGTACTCAGTGTCAGCTTGTCCAAAACTTCATGTGATCATTTACTCCTGACTTTGGCCTTCTCTGTTGCTCCTGATTTAAGTATATGGCACCTCCACATGCCAGATCCCACCAGTAACCTGGAAGTTATCTTGACACCTCTTTTCCCTCACTCCCACATCTAGTCAGTTACCAGCTCACAGCAGTTCTAAGGTCAGCTTGGAATTTCTTCCCTAGTCCAGTTCCCTGGTTTCTTGATACTTTTAAAGTAAGATGTAGAATTCTTGAGTGTCCCTTCTGTTTAGTCAGCCTCACATCACGTCACTTTCCTTTTCATATCTGTACTTGAATCATGGAGGTCACTGATCTCAAACATTTACCAAAGGAATAGTAACCACTATACTTGATTTTTAAAAACCAAGTATTGTGGAGTTACAACATATGAACATTTAAGTTACCTGTTGACTGTTAGACCCTAATCTCCCTCCCCCGGTGTAACTCCATCACTTCTTTTATTTACCAAACAAAGCTGTTGGCAGGTGTGAAAGTTTCAGAGCCTTAATAATAAAAAATAATATAGAGGCAGATAGGAGTACTGCATCTTCAGTCTTCAGAGTGTATTATGTAGAGCCCTGCTCAGAAAGAATTCTGTATCCACTCTTTGTGGATACAGAATTTTAGTGGAAGTGGTTTAGTCTTTCTAGTTGGAATTGATCTTAGAAGCAAATTTGGGGGTGTTGTACTTACCTAGGAAGTCCCATGATTGCCCCAAATTTGCTTTGTAGATGCTATACATTGCAAATAATTTCACAGTGGTAGTATGGGCATGGACACTAGATGTTTGTTGAATACGCAGGCGATCTAATGTCCTGATCTAGCCTCAGCAGCTTCCATGTGTATTCATGGGTGTAGCTTTTTTTAGTGTAGAGTGTTTTGTGTATACCATAGATTCATTTCTTTCTTTCTATCCTATCTCGGACTTTGAACCTGACTCTAATACTTTAAATTTACTGCCTGATTCCATTTCATTGATAATACTTTATAAGACGTATACTTTTAGAGTCACATTTAGCCAAATGTGACTAAAGGTAGAGATGTATGCCAAATAGCCTTAAGTTTTCTAACCAACCAGTTATGTTTCTTACCGATGAATTTTTTTGAAAAGATTGTGTGGCACCAGTTCACATGTCTTTGCCACCTGAGGAGTGGAGAAGAGAGGAGATTTGAGGTAATTGCAGATCAGTGGAGAAAGTGGCCTTTGCATGGGCCTGTGTAATTCTAAATATTCACTATAGGGAACCCACTAACCCTCTTACATAAGCTATAGTTTATATTACATTTATTGGTAAGAAAATAATATTTTTATCTCCCATTTGCTTTGTCCTCCCCTCCCCCCGCCCCCCAAGAGACTAGGTCTCATTATGTTGCCCATGCTGGCCTCAAACTCCTAGTAACTGGAATTCAAGGCATGTGCCACCATACCCAGTTTAGTCCTTTTTTTAAATGGATGTTTTATTTTGAGATAATTGTAGAATCACATGCAGTGGTAAGATAATTCAGTAAGATCACATGTACCTTTTAATTTTTTTTTTTTTAAACAGACAGGGTCTCACTTTGCTGCCCAGGCTAGAGTGCAGTGGTATGATCATAACTTCCTGTAACCTCGAACTCCCAGGTTCAAGCAATCCTCCTGTGTCAGCTGCCTGAGTAGCTGGGACTACAGGTGCACACCACTACACCCAGCTAATTTATTTTATTTTATTTTTTGTAAAAACATGGTCTTGCCATATTGCCCAGACTGGTCTGAAACTTCTGGACCCAGGCAATCCTCCCACTTCAGCCTCCCAAAGTGCTGGGATTACAGACGTGAACCACCATGCCCACAACATGTTTCTTTTGCCCATTTTTCTCCCAGTGGTAAAATCTTGCAGAACTAGTAAGCCAGAGGAACTGAAAGTACAATATCGCAACTAGAATGTTAACATTGTTATAATTCATTAATCTTAGTCAGATTTCTTCAGTTTTACTTTTATTCATTCTGTGTATATGTTTATTTATTTAATGAGACGGAATCTTACTCTGCCACCCAGTCTGAAGTGGAGTGGCACAATTTCTGCTCACTGCAACCTCCACCTCCCAGGTTCAAGCAATTCTCCTGCCTCAGCCTCCTGAGTAAGCTGGAATTACAG
Organism: Alouatta palliata; assembly: GCA_004027835.1. Classification (NCBI taxonomy): domain Eukaryota; kingdom Metazoa; phylum Chordata; class Mammalia; order Primates; family Atelidae; genus Alouatta; species Alouatta palliata. The sequence goes on from PVKV010041771.1 coordinate 10,115, forward strand.
GCACCTGCCACCACACCCACCTAATTTTTATATGTTTAGTAGAGATGGAATTTCACCATGTTGGCAAAACTGGTCTTGAACTCCTGACCTCAGATGATCCACCTGCCTCAGCCTCCCAAAGTTTTAGAATTACAGTATGAGCCACTGTGCCCGGCCATGTAAATTTAATTCTATGTAGTTGTGTCACGTGTATAGGCTTTTTATTTTTATTTTTTTTTAGACGAAGTCTCACTCTGTTGCCCAGGCTGGAGTGCAGTGGCATGATCTTGGCTCACTGCAACCTCCACCTCCCAGGTTCAGGCAATTCTCCTATCTCAGCCTCCTGAGTAGCTGGGATTACAGGCGTGTGCCACCATGCCCAGCTAATTTTTGTGTTTTTAGTAGAGATGAGGTTTCACCATGTTGGTCAGGCTGATCTCGAACTCCTGACCTCATGATCCACCTGCCTCAGCCTCCCAGGCGTGAGCCACCGCATCTGGCCGGCTTTTTATTTTTAATTTTTTTCTTAGTTGACTGAGAATTCAACCTGAGAGAAGGTATGCTATTTATTAAGTCCATCTCCAATTCCACCAGTAACAACCTATACATAATTCCTTCTCTTTCACATAATAGCTACCTGTCTTTGGGTGAGCTACTTAACTTCCAAATCTTGGTTTTCTCTTTTTCTTTTTTTTTTTTTTTTCCACCAACCCAGTATCTTTTGACTTCAAACAAATCTTGGTTTTCTCATCTATAGAATGTGATTCAAAGTAGCTGCCTACTGCAGAGGGTTGCTGAAATGAGAAAATGTGAGGACTGAAATGAGAAAATGTGCAGAATGGGGACTTGGCATAGTCCATGGCATATAAAAGGAGCTCAATAAATAATCTTCTGATTTTTTTTTAAAAAGTGACTTTTTTTTTTAAATATATATACTTTTTATTGCATTTTAGGTTTGGGGGTACATGTGAAGAACATGCAAGATTGTTACATAGGTACACACATGGCAGTGTGATTTGCTGCCTTCCTCCCCATCACCTATATCTGGTATTTCTCCCCATGCTATCCCTCCCCAACTCCCCACCCCCCGCTGTCCCTCCCCTTTTTCCCCCC
>PVKV010041772.1:0-11209 GCA_004027835.1 Alouatta palliata
GGGGAAAAGGGGAGGGACAGCAGGGGGTGGGGAGTTGGGGAGGGATAGCATGGGGAGAAATAACAGATACAGGTGATGGGGAGGAAGGCAGCAAATCACACTGCCATGTGTGTACCTATGTAACAATCTTGCATGTTCTTCACATGTACCCCCAAACCTAAAATGCAATAAAAAGTATATATATTAAAAAAAAAAAAGTTCTATTCAACTTGTACTCAAGGATCTAGCCAGGGCAATTTGGCATGGAAAAGAAGTAAAAGGCATGCAGATTGAAAAGGGAGTAAAACTATCTCTATTCACTGATGGTATGACTTGATATATAAAAATTCCTGAAGAACTCTCACATAAAGAAAACTATTAGCACTAATAAAGTTCACCAAGGTTGTAAGATACAATATACAAAAATGTATAATTCTATACACTAGTAATAATTTATAACAATATTATAATAAATATAATAGTATCAAAAATATAAAATATAACAAACTAAGAGTAAGACTTGTACACTGAAAACTGTGTAACATAAGATTGTATGCTACTGGTAGACAATAAACATAAAAGAATGGAATTGAGAGTACAGAAATAAAACAATACATCTATAGGCAATTTATTTCCAAGAAGTGTGTCAAGACCATTCAATAGGGAAAAGATAGTATTTTCAACAAAGGGCCTTAGACAACTGGATAGCCACTGCAACAGGATGAATCTGGATCCCTGCCTCATACCATATACAAAAAAAAAAAAAAAAAAAAAACCTTCAAATTCAATTAAAGGACTACATGTAAGAACTAAATTGGTAAAACGCTTAGAAGAAAACAGCAGTAAATTTTAGGAACCTTGAATTAGGCAGTGTTTTCTTAGGACACCAAATGCAAAAGCAACCAAAACCAAAATAGACAAATTGGACTCCTTGAAATTAAAAACTTTTATGTTTCAAAGAACAATATGAAAAAGTGAAATGACAGCCCACAAAGTGGGAGACAGTAATTGCAAATCATATGTCTGATAAGAGCCTATTATCTGGGTCATATGCAAATGAATGAGAATAAAACTTATATTGGATTTTTCATCAGCATCATTGAATGTAAGACAGAAGCATTTAATTTAAGAACAAAAGAAATGCTGCATGTTTTCATAAAGAGAAAAACTTATTCTAAATTAATCAGTTAATTCCATACAATTTCATTAATAATAACTACAGAGTATTTTTACACAACTTACTAAGCTAATTGTAAAATTCTTACGGAGAAGTTAAGGGCCCAAAATAGACAAACCATTTTGCAAAAAATGACTAGGGAAATTATACGACTTATTATCATTGTGAGATTATTTTCTGTCCAAATAACATTTATGCAGAAAGAAGAATAAAAACTATTATTTATAATTAGTTTATTTTTAATTTCTTAATCATATGAATCTAGAATTTATTTAAATATTAATAACATTTCATTGAATATTTACACAGCATGTATACAAACTAATAAATTTATGCACTAAACAGATTAAATTTTTTAAAACAGTTGAATGTTGATTGCAAACCTAATCAAACACTTCTTAACCTTTAATTAGGATCTTTTGAATAAATCAGGGCTTCTTAAATGCTCTAAAATTTCAAAATTTCATCAAAATACACATGCAGTATAATTATTAGAAAGCTAATCAGATATCCACCAGAAAACTGAAGTGTAAAGTGTTTGTGCCAGGATTTTAAAATTATTTCTTTTTTATTGTATATATTTAAACTGTGCAATTTGATGTTTCAGTATACCTATACATAGTAAAATGATTACTCCAGACAAGCAAACTGACAAATCCATTGTCTCATTTAGTTACCTTTTTTAGTATGGGAAGGACACTTAAAATCTCCTCTCTTCACAAATTTTCAGTATACCAATAACAAATTATTAACTATAGTCCTCATGCTATACATTAGATCTCTAGATTTATTCATTCTATGCACTGCAACTTTGTACCTTTTGACCTGCATCTCCTGTTCCCTGCTCCCATCCCCACATCCTGGCAAGTCCTCCTCTATTCTGTTTCTATGTACACATTTTTTTTTAAGATTCCACATTTTGTTTCTGTGTCTGGTTTACTGCACGTATGATAATGTCCTCCAGGTTCATCCATGTTGTTCCAAATGAAAGATTTCCTTCCTTTTAAAGGCTGAATAATATTCCATTGTATTCTACCCTTTCTTTTCTTTTTTTTTTTTTTTTTCTGAAAAGGAGTCTCACTCCATCACCCAGGCTGGAGTGCAGTGGCACGATCTCGTCTCACCACAACCTCTGTCTCCTAGGTTCAAGAGATTCTCCTGCCTCAGCCTCCTGAGTAGCTGGGACTACAGGTGTATGCCACCATGCCCAGCTAATTTTTGTATTTTTTTTTTTTTTTTTTTTTTTTTAGTAGAGACAGGGTTTCATCCTGTTGTCCAGCCTGGTCTCAAACTCCTGCCCACCTCAGCCTCACAAAGTGCTGGGATTACAGGCATGAGCCACCGGGCATGGCTTGTTCTACGTTTTCTTTATCCTTTCCTCTGTCGTGGATATTTAGGTTGCTTCCATGTCCTGGTTATTGTAAATAATACTACAATAAACACTGGAGTGCAGATAACTCTATGAAGTGCTGATTTCCTTTTGTGGGAGTATCTGGCCAGAGGAGGGATTGCTGGGTCATATGGTAGGTCTATCTTTAATTTTTTGAGGAATGGTCATACTGTTTTCTAGGATGGTTGCACCAGTCTACTTTTCCACCAGCAGTACAAAAGTTGCCATTTCTCCACATCCTCGCCAACACTTGTCATATCTTTTTGATAGTAGCCATAGCAATGGGTATGTGATGATATTGTGGTTTTGACTTACATTTCTTACAATTATTTTATACTTTAAAATTATTTTATTTATTTATTTTTTTTGAGGCGGAGTTTCGCTCTTGTTGCCCAGGCTGGAGTGCAATGGCGCGATCTCTGCTCACCGCAACCTCTGCCTCCTGGGTTCAAGCAATTCTCCTGCCTCAGCCTCCTGAGTAGCTGGGACTACAGGCGCACGCCACCACGCCCAGCTAATTTTTGTATTTTTAGTAGAGACGGGGTTTCACCACGTTGACCAGGATGGTCTCGATCTCTTGACCTCGTGATCCACCCGCCTTGGCCTCCCAAAGTGCTGGGATTACAGGCATGAGACATCGCGCCCGACTAAAATTATTTTATTTTTATGTTGTTTTTTTTTACTGCAGTTGCCTTCAAGATGAGGCTCAGTAATATTATTACTTTCCTACATTCCTTTTTTTTTTTCAGTTTTCAGATCCCAAAGAAAAGAGGTGCTTTATGAGAACATCTGAGATTATTGGACCTGGGTATGAGCTAACAACAGATGCTGATGAAGCTGTGGAGAAATAGGAACACATTTACACTGTTAGTGGGAATGTAAATTAGTCCAACCATTGTGGAAGACAGTGTGGCAATTCCTCAAGGATTTAGAACTGGAAATACCATTTAACCCAGCAAATCCATTACTGGACCAAAGGATTATAGGTCGTTCTACTATAAAGATACATGCACACATATGTCTATTGCAGCACTATTTACAATAGCAAAGACTTGAAACCAACCCAAATGTCCATCAGTGATAGACTGAATAAAGAAAATGTGGCACATATACACCATGAAATACTGTGCACAGCCATAAAAAAGAATGAGTTTATATCCTTTGCAGGGACATGGATAAAGCTGGAAGCCATCATTCTCAGCAAACTAACACAGGAACAGAAAAGCAAACACTGCATGTTCTGAGTCATAAGTGAGAGTCGAACAGTGAGAACACATGAACACAGGGGAGGGGAACATCACACGCTGAGGCCTGTTTGGGGGTTGGGAGCAAGGGGAGGGAGAGCATTAAGACAAATAACTAATGCGTGCAGGGCTTAAAACCTAGATGACGGGTTGATAGATTCAGCAAACCACCATGACACATGTATACCTATGTAACAAACCTGCAGGTTCTGCACAAGTATCCCAGAACTTAAAGTAAAAGAAAAAAAATTACATACTCAATATCAGTCTAAATAGACCAGATTGTTTATTGCCAAAGAATATTTGATTTTTGTTTATCAAGAAATTCCCGCCGGGCGCGGTGGCTCACGCCTGTAATCCCAGCACTTTGGGAGGCCGAGGCGTGTGGATCACGAGGTCAAGAGATCGAGACCATCCTGGTCAACGTGGTGAAACCCCGTCTCTACTAAAAATACAAAAATTAGCTGGGCATGGTGGCACATGCCTATAGTCCCAGCTACTCGGGAGGCTGAGGCAGGAGAATTGTTTGAACCCAGGAGGCGGAGGTTGCGGTGAGCCGAGATCGCGCCATTGCACTCTAGCCTGGGCAACAAGAGCGAAACTCCGTCTCAAAAAAAAAAAAAAAAAAAAAAGAAATTCCCTAGCTCTTTTGAGAACCCTTACATATAATTTTTATGTATATTTTTGTGTGGTTAGAAATATTGACCAGAATTTTAGAAGTTGATTACTAAATAAATAACTTATTTGCTTTGGTTTCCTGAAAAGACTTCCAGTTCTTTACATTTAATGTGAACTCTCATTAAATGTACGTTTTCCTCATTCCCAAATTGAGCTTTGTTTCAGACTTGGAAGTCTGCGTTAGTGTAGGGGCAGGTTTGATTCCTCTCTTCCTTCTCTCCTTCTCCTTCTGGATTATGAGATAATATTTATGGCCTTTCCAGAGTATATTGAGGAGAAAAAGAGGAGTTGAAACAGATAAAGCTTAAAACTCTTAACTTGACCAGCAAAGTTGCAGTTGATGTGAATGCTTCTAGATATAGCAGGTGTCTGAAGCTGAGACTTCCTCTCAGGGGACTTTTCAGACACCACTCCTCCCACCCTTGGGAAAAATCTGACTGGGATTTTCTTTTTGCAGTCCCTGCTGGGCTACCTGCTTTCGCCATCTGCTGTCAGCTCCTATGCCTTTCGCAGTCAGATTTATTTATTTTTTATATATTTTTAAACCAGAACTGCATGAAATAAAATTTATTGAGTTATTATATTTGTAAGGTACAAACCTGTAGCAGTATCACAAATAATGAATACAACTGTGTAAGAAGTTGTCTTTTAACTTCGCAATCTATCAGATCTCATCTTAGTGAATCTGATGGATCTTGACATCTGGTAGAATCAAATAATATGACACACAATTGCAACCATCATGTGAAATGGCCTAAAGAAACATGTGTTCTCATGATTAAATTCCTATATGTATTTCTCAATGAGTCAATGTCATCAGAATGAAAAATAATCTTTTTATACAACTAGTAGCTCAACACAGCACAAAACTAATTTAAAAATCATCAATTGACATTGTGTGTATCTCAGTTTCAGAATGATTAGGTCTAATTTTTTTAGAATAGTTGATCATTGAAAATTCAATTACAAATGGAAAGGAAGTATCCTAGGAGAAGCCAAAAAATGTAATTTGTCAGAAAAAAAAAAAAAAAAAAAAACAGGCAGAAAGTTCATAATGTCAGGGCTAAGCTGCAGACACACAGCTATATACCCTGAGGGCTAATGGTAATGCTTACAACTTGCTACTCCAGTGAATAACCATCATCCAGTGAATACTCTAAACCTTAGCTTATTTGTTGCTGAAAAAAGTCTGAGAGGTAACAGGTAATATGTTTGTCTTTTGCCTTTTGATTCTCTTTTTCAAATCCAGATAAAACGCCAACACGTAATTGTCAGCATTCAAGAGAACCTGAAAGTTATCAAATGCAATATCCCATTAGTGTTTAAATCCTCTCTATGAAATGCCCACCAGGTGTTCATCAAGCTGATTGTATACCAGCGTGGCAGAGACTCAGGCCTATGCTGTAGAGCAGAAGTGGTGCAATAAATCAGCAGGGAGAAGATTACTTTTATGGGAGAAGATTATTTTTATATACATCATGCATGTATTGCTATAGCTGACTTCCATGTGATAAAGGAGGAAGATCTTTACCTTATACAAAAGATACAAAAATAAATTACATGTGGATTAAAAACAATATAAAAAAATTTATTCTTGGAAGAAAATCTAGAATAGCTTTGTGATCTTGGAACAGGAAAAGATTCTTAAAGCTTACACTATTTTTTTAATGAAGAGTGATGGAGTACTTTCTATATGCCTGGCACTATTCTATTTGTTTTATAAATACTAGCTCAGTAAATCTTCATTAAAAGGACAATATAATACTACTCTTCATGAAAAGAATCTTCATTAATAGACTCTTCCTTAAAAGAAAAATAGAATACTGTAATTTGAATATTCTTACTAACTTTATTTTAAAGATGAGTCATAGAGCTAGAACACAAACTCAGGGAATCTAAATTTAAAGTGCATTCTCTTAACTGTGCTGTCTGCTACCTCAAAAAGCATAACCCTTAATAGAAAATATTGATCAACTTAGCTACATAAATGTAAAATTTATGTCAAACAAACAAACAAAAAAAAAAGACAAGCTTTGAACTGGAAAGGAGATATCTGTAACATGCATCTGAGAAAGGTTATGTAACAATACGGGAAGCACAGTCATGAGCTCCCAGAGAGCAGAACTCCCATGGGCTGGAGGAGAGCCTAGGCCTGAGGGGGATCTGGGCATGCACCACAGTGTCCACTACAGTGGCCTTCCAGGTGTTCTCCAACAGAGATCATTCTACCTGGAGGTGTTTACAGCTGCCACTCATGTGCCTGTCACACCCTTCCTCCAGAGCTTTTGCATGGTTGGTTTCTTTACATCATTCATGCTTCTATCTAAACATCTTTTTCTCAAAAATGTCTTCCCTGGCCAACCCCTCTAAAATAGTACTCCATAATTCTCTAACCTTTTATATGTGACTGTTTTTCCCATAACATTTTTACAATTAAGATTTACTTCAAATCTTAATTTTAAAGGTAATGGTATAAAAAAATTTAACTAATTTTACCAGTTTGCCATATTAATGCCTGAGTATGCTCTTTAAATAAAACATTACAGATGCTTCTAAAGCACCCTGAGTACCACCATCACCAGTGCCACCTCCTTCCCTCCCCAAGGGAACCACCATCCTGGAATTGCCATGTATCTACGTGACAGTCTGCTACTTGCAAAGCCATCTCCATTTCTTCCTTGTTTTAGGATAGAGATACTTCAAACCATAAATATATTAGTATCCTACATCTTTTTAATTATTCAATGCAGTTCTGTTGAATTCCAACAGAATTTCTTTTTGACTTTACAAAACAATTTTTAAAACATGCAAATGAAAATACTAAAAAATGCTGAGAAACAGGACAGGAGAGTGGCTTGCCCTAGCATATATTAAAATGCCTTATGAAGTTAAATCAATTAAAAATATATATATATATTATGGGTGTAAATAAAGAACAATAGAAAGAACAAAACTCTGGATTTAAAACTAAATGTATATGGGGGGTTGTGTCTGATAAATGTAGTGTTTTAAGTTGGTATGAAAAACAAAGATTAGTAAATGAGAATGAAATTAAAACAATTAGCTAGCCATCTGAAAATAGATCCACATTCGTCTCTCACTATACTGAAATAAATTATTGCTGAAACCATAAAATACTGGCACATTAATGAATATTTTTATTTATTTATTTATTTATTTATTTATTTATTTATTTATTGAGACAGAGTCTCACTCCGTCACCAGGCGCCAGGCTGGAGTGCAATGGCGCGACCTCGGCTCACTGCAACCTCCACCGCCAGGGTTCAAGCAATTCTCCTGCCTCAGCCTCCCGAGTAGCTGGGACTACAGGCGCACGCCACCACGCCCAGCTAAGTTTTTTGTATTTTTAGTAGAGACGGGGTTTCACCATGTTGACCAGGAAGGTCTCGATCTCTTGACCTCGTGATCCACCCGCCTCGGCCTCCCAAAGTGCTGGGATTACAGGCGTGAGCCACCGCGCCCGGCCCATTGAATATTTTTATAGCCTTGGATCGGGGAAGACCTTCCTAAGTTTGTCTCAAGCATCAGAAAATTTAATAGGAAAGAGTGGTAAAATCAACCACTTAAAAAAAGGAAACTTCTGTGTAAAAATAAACACAATAAAAGGTTGAAAGGTAGAAGGCAAACTGCAAAATTATTTGCAGTAAAATGAAGACAAAGAATTAATATCCCAGATAAATAGTGAGCTCTTACAAATCAATAGGGAAAATATTTAATGTTTTAATTGAAAAACGGGCAAAATACTCTGAGGCAATTCACCAAAGAAACACAAAAACATCTGAAAAATGTTCAGTGTCATGAATGATAAAAGAAATCCTAGTAAAATGTGAATAGTCTTTTTCCTCCTATCAAAATGGCAAAGATTAAAATTATTGACATACCTAAATTTGCAATTATCAGGGACAGCAAGTCTTCTCATGCAATATCGTTGAGAATATAAAACCGTCGCATCACCTTAGGAAAGTAGCACAGCATTTATCTATTATACTGCAAAATATTTTATTCTACAACATACTTCTGGGAATTTACCCTAAGGAGATGTATACATATTACTGCCTATTTACAATATTGAAAATGTGAAACAACCTTTATGTCCATCAATAATAGACTAGTAAAGTAAATTATGATGTAGGAATTTCATACAGCTCTTAAAAATTGACAATATATTTATTTACTGGAAAGATCTTGTTGAATAAAAAATGAAGGTTTCAGAATTCAGGCTTTGTAAAATTGTAATAATAGGTTTTATGTCTATTTGTAAATAGATGCTTGAAAGGACATCCACTCTCTCCCCCACCCCAAGAAAAGTAATTTTAAAAATGTGTGTTTCATGTTTTAAAAAATGAGATGATACAGAAATATCAAGAGTAAAAGGTCAAAGTCTAAGTACTTCTTTCACTGACTTCCCACAACACCTGCTTCCAGAAATAAGCATTGTTAATTTGATTTCTAATCTTTTTTTTTTTTTTTTTTTTTGAGATAGAGTCTCATTCTGTTGCCCAGGCTGGAGTGCAGTGGTACGATCTCTGCTCACTGCAACCTCTGCCTCCTGGGTTCAAGCAATTCTCCTGTCTCAGCCTCCTGAGTAGTGGGGACTACAGGCATGCACCAGCATGGCTGGATAATTTTTGCATTTTTAGTGGAGACAGGGTTTCACCATATTTGTCAGGCTGGTATCAAACTCCTAACCTCAGGTGATCCACCTGCCTCGGCCTCCAAAAGTTCTGGGATTATAGGCGTGAGCCACTGCGCCCAGATTGATTTCTAATCTTAAGACCTTCAGATTCACATCTACCCTTTTATTAACATGGATGGTTACAGAGATATATTAATATTTAGAAATATATATTATTCCTCTACTTAAAAAATATAAAAGCATTGCTTGCATGTATAAAAGTGCACATACCACAATTGTGCATCTCAATAAGTTTTCACAAAATAAACACACTTGGGTTCCCAGTTCCAAGATGGAAACAACAACCACAACAAAAGTAACCCAGGAAGGACACTACCAGTGTCCCAGAAAATCAGCTTGTGTCCTTTGCAGTCACTACTCTGACTATGCAGATTTCTAGAGTTTGGCTAGTTTTATATTTTAAATGAATGTAATAATAACCTCAGCAATAATAAAATATTTCACTTTTTCTGTCTGGCTTTCTTTACTCAATATCATCTATCTGAGATGCATCTGTGTTGCTACCTGTAGTTGTAAATTGTTTATTCTCATTGCTGACTGGTATTCCATTGTGTGACTATACCTCACCGTATTTGCCCAATGTACTTTTTTTTTTTTTTAATATATACTTTTTATTGCATTTTAGGTTTGGGGGTACATGTGAAGAACATGCAAGATTGTTGCATAGGTACACACATGGCAGTGTGATTTGCTGCCTTCCTCCCCATCATCTGTATCTGTTATTTCTCCCCATGCTATCCCTTCCCAACTCCCCACCCCCCGCTGTCCCTCCCCTTTTTCCCCCCGACAGACCTCAGTGTGATATGCTCCCCTCCACACCATGGAATATTATGCAGCCATCAAAAACGATGAGTTTGCATCCTTTGTAGGGACATGGATGAACCTGGAAGCCATCATTCTCAGCAAACTGACACAGGAACAGAAAACCAAACACCGCATATTCTCACTCATAGACGGGTGTTGCCCAATGTACTTTTGAAGGCTTTGAAGTAATTTTCAGTTTGGAGTTCTCATGAATAGTGCTGATGTGAACATTCTTGTGCATATCTTTTGGGAGTCATACATGTGCATTTCTGTTGACTATAAAACAAAGGATGAGATTACTCAGTCATGGAGTTTGATAATATTCAGCTTTGCTCTACATTTCAAAGACTTTATCCAAAAACTATTTATGCTCCTTGTAATGGTTAATTTTATGTGTCAACTTTGCTAGGCTGGGGTACCTAGATGTTTGGTCAAATATTATTCTTTTTTTTTTTTTTTTTTTTTTTTGAGACGGGGTTTCGCTCTTGTTACCCAGGCTGGAGTGCAATGGCGTGATCTCGGCTCACCGCAACCTCCGCCTCCTGGGTTCAAGCAGTTCTCCTGCCTCAGCCTCCCGAGTAGCTGGGACTACAGGCACGTACCACGATGCCCAGCTAATTTTTGTATTTTTAGTAGAGACGGGGTTTCGCCATGTTGACCAGGATGGTCTCGATCTCTTGAGCTCGTGATCCACCCGCCTTGGCCTCCCAAAGTGCTGGGATTACAGGCGTGAGCCACCGCGCCTGGCCCAAATATTATTCTAGATGTTTCTGTGAAGTTACATTTTAGATGAGATTGACATTTATTTTTTATTTATTTATTTTTTATATATACTTTTTATTGCATTTTAGGTTTGGGGGAACATGTGAGGAACATGCAAGATTGTTGCATAGGTACACACATGGCAGTGTGACTTGCTGCCTTCCTCCCCATCATCTGTATCTGTTATTTCTCCCCATGCTATCCCTCCCCAACTCCCCACCCCCTGCTGTCCCTCCCCCTTTTCCCCCGACAGACCCCAGTGTGAGATGCTCCCCTCCCTTTGTCCATGTGTTCTCATTGTTCAACACCCGCCTATGAGTGAGAATATGCGGTGTTTGGTTTTCTGTTCTTGTGTCAGTTTGCTGAGAATGATGGTTTCCAGGTTCATCCATGTCCCTACAAAGGATGCGAACTCATCGTTTTTGATGGCTGCATAATATTCCATGGTGTATATGTGC
>PVKV010041773.1:0-11204 GCA_004027835.1 Alouatta palliata
CCAGGATAAAACACAATGTCTTAGTAAAACCACATAGCCGTCACCAGGCCATTGTGTAAGCAACTAGGAGGTCAAAATAGTTCTTTTACTTTATTTCTCATCCTTAGTTCCTACTTTCCCATAGCTCGACTGCCTCCAGGGGGGGAAATGCTTCTGGGGTCTAACTCCATTATGGCGGAGACACTCTTGGGGGTCTCTATGCTGGAGCGACTCCTACACATTTTTCCACTTGGTAGGAATATAAATTAGTACAACCTCTATAGAAAACAGTACAGAGATTTCTCAAAGAACAAAAATAGAACTACTGTCCAATCCAGCAATCCAACTACTGGATATCTACCTAAAGGAAAATAAATTGTGTCTAAACATCCCTGCACTTGTAGATTTATTACAGTGCTATTCATAATAGCAAAGATATGGCCTCAACCTAAGTGTCCATCAATGGAGGACTGAATAAAGAAAATGTGATATATTTATAAATATATCACTTTTTTAAATTCAGGTATACACATACACATGTGAAGCAAATGAACATATATCTACATGCTGTAACTTCTTTTTAATTAGCCATTAAGTAAGTCTGTGAAGCAAACTCAGCAAGATCAAAACATTTCCTTAAAATAATGTTATTTATTAACATTATTGTGTGTCTATATGTGTGTGTGTATGCATATATCCCATATATATCACACATAATGTGTACACATGGATATAGATATATATATCACATATATGTGTCTGTGTGTGTGTGTGTATATATATATATATATATATATATACACACATGTGTACACATTTAATGGCCCATGTGTGAGAACACTCAGTATTTGACTATCTGTTTGAGTCATTTCACTTAAGGTATTGGCCTCCAGTTTTATACATATTGCTGCAAAAGACATGATTGCTTTTTAATGGCTGAGTATGTATGAGTGGTACACACACATACATATGTATATATATCACATATATCTAAATCTGTACAATTGAATTTTTTTTTAAGTTAGAGGTTTAAGGTACTCAACATTGTACTTAGTGTTTTGCTGTTTAGAACTGATGAAGAAAGAGACAGTAGTTAAAATTGCATTTTTTGCTCAGAAGAAAATCTGATCCTCCCACATTTCATTTCCAGAACAGGAAGAAAAACATTTAAAAATTAGTAATCAAAGAGAAGTTACTGAACTAAAGACTACATATCAAAAAGATCTATAGTCCAGTATATATTTTTCTTCCAGAAATTTTAATAGCATTAAATACAAAACATAGATTTGTACTCCCAAATCAATTTTATTTTTTCAATGAAAAATGTTATGTGAGAATTCTAAGGACACAATAGGTGATATTTTCCTTTTATGTGTATCTTTGATTTAGCTCTCCATCTTTTTAATCTTAGTTAAGGAAGGAGTATCAAGTGTAATTTTCCTACCATGCCAAAGTCCCAGGGCATAGCCTCCCAATAGCAATACCACCTTGACTTTGCCCAAAGTATAGCACCATCTACTACTTTCTCACTGCTGACTGCTTACAGCTCTTGAGTTCCAGTTTCAGTTATATTGTGGGGGAGGGGAGGCTGGAGTAGTCTTTTATTTTGTGCAAGTTTAGGAATAAAATAAAGAATAAGTATTTTCCTAAGATCTAGTTGTTTTTTTAGTGACAAGATGGTTTAAAAAATAAAACTGCCAAACAGTGGGTGTGGAACCTACATTTAGATATTGAACTCTGTAAGTATATTACTCATATAAAAGTAAATTAGAAATTATTAGAGTGACATAAGACAAATCAAACATGAATATTCAGTATGACTGATGTGAAAAACAGGTAACTACAAGGCCAGATGCTTGGAAGAGTGAACATGTTTCCTTGGCACTAAAAAGTACAGAAGATGACTAATATATAAAAATTAATACTTTTAACATCAGCACCACAGAATCAGAAGTACAGTAGAAATAAGGAAGTGAGTTTTGGTTGATGATCAACTTTGTAATATATAAAACTTAAAGAGTTTTCTGTGATTTTAAAAGTTACAATGTGCTTTACCTTTTTCTGAACGATATTATTTTTAACATTCTAAAAATAACTTTTACTGTCTTAGTTTTTTTCAATGTAAGTAGGCTTTTCATATTTTGGTATTATAGTTTCAGTTATTTTGCTTCCACTTGTCAAAAATTCTTCATGTGTTTGGTCCAATTGTCCTGTAACCTCTGATAGTTTCAAATTTGAATTTGATTTTTTAAAGTAAAACAAAACTTCGTGGACCAAATAAAACATTCAGAAGTGCCTTCCATTCTATCTGTGTTTATTTAAAGGAATATTTGAAAATTTCTACTCTCATGCAATTAATTACCAACAAAATAAACGCTGTTGTATTTTATTTCCTTAGAATAGAACCAATTTCTACTCTTATTTTAATTACTAAGAAGTTTAATATCTATGATAGCAATCAAAATCTGGGCATGTGTGAAGAGTGTAGGACTTTTTGCCATAGACACCCTATTTTGGATCTATGTTGAAGTTTAGTAACAGAGTGTTGGAGCTAAGAAATTAGTCACTTTGGATTCGTTACATCCAAAGCTGGACTCATCATCTTCCTATTCAAACATGTTCGTTTTGTGTCCATCTCAGGTGATATCACTATAACTCTCAATTGCTTGAACCAGCAAACTTTTGGACCTTCACAGAAACAAAAAAGTTTTCTGACCCCTGGCTTACACTAATCTTTATCTTTCTCTTTTTATGTTTAATTACCAACTTCTATTCAAATTTTTTATGTAACTCACTCATCATATCAAATCTTCCTCCATTCTCTCACAGCCACAGTTCACATCTTAACGATCCCTGCCTTTTGCTGTAAACTTACCTTTTTATATTTTTTTGGTTGTTGTTTCTACCTGTTCCCTTCCATTCTAAACTCCAGCTGCTGAGCTGTTTCTAAATGATGCAAAGAAGATTATGAGTACTTAGAATCCTTCATTGCCTTTCCACTGCTAAATAATTTTATTTTCCATTGTTATCTAACCACAGTATGACACCTAAGACTTTTTATAGTCTGGTTTCTGACAAGTCTCTTCAGCTTCCTTTCTCACTAATCTCTGCCTAAGCTCTGTCAGGTTAGCCCTTACAGAACTATTCTAACAAATGTTCTGTGATATATACATTTTTTTGACTTGCAAATGATACTTTGTTTGCCTGAAACCCACTGAAGACATACAGAAAATGGCAACAACATAAGCTGAGAGAGACAGACAACGCTAAAAAGAGAAATGAAAATGGACATAATTTCCTGGGAAACTCAACTAGGAAAATAATACGACTATATCAGTCCTAAAGATCAGAGAATAGGAGAGAAGACAGCACCAAGCAAAACATGAACACAATAATTCTGTGGTGGAACAGAAATATAGAAACCATATTTTAGAAAACATAAGCGTGTAGATGCTGTTCTTCCTTAAAAAAATGAAAAATGAAGTTTAAAAATGTAAGGGTTTACCAAAAAATATCTTAAATATTTAGACTTATGTCTCTAGAAGTAGAATTGAGAGCTGGAAAGAATTTAGGCATAGGAGTGCTGGGATATTACTTGCTGTTGTGATTGTTATTCATTTCCTTGTACTATTTAAACCGTTATACTGCACATATATTTAAGCTAAAAATAAAGAGAGGATAAGAGGTTTCTATTCCCAATAAGTTTTAAGGTTAAAGTACCCACAAAAATCCTTATATCATTGCTAATGAAAACAGATGAAAGATCTAGAATATTCAACAGTATAAAACACCAAAAAATAATGACTTATGGATTTTACACAGGAAAATAAATAAAGTTAAAATCTATGACAACAATAACATAGAAGTTGGGAAGTGGTGAAGGGAGATAAAGTGTTCTAAGATATGCGATAATCACTAAGAAATTCAAGAAGAATATATGCACTTCAAAATAATAGAAGAACAAATTTCAAAAACAAGATAATATATATGTGTAATCCAAAAGAAATAAAGAAATTAGGAAAAAAAGAAACATCAGTCAAGACAAATAGTAACGGAAATAATGAAAAACAGTAAAAATAACTCTATTATATATAAAATTAATCATTGTCAGATTGGACTTTTAAAAATGACAGTGTATAAAAATGTACCTCTAAAACCATATATAAAGAAAAGTTGAATATTTGTACAGATGTTATACCTAGGAAACTAAGACTAATTCTATAAACACCAAATAAAATAGACATTGTTAAAAAGTAGAATTTAAAATAATTAGTTCGTGACTATAAAAGTTCAGTTATCTAGGAATTTACTATAATTTTAAGTTACTACATACATAATGTAGATTATATCTGGAAGTGGTATACACATACATATAGGTGTAATAATAGTTTGAGTATCATGATAGAAGAGAGTATTATTAGGATGAGACTTATACATACCACTTTAATTTTAAAAATTTTTAGAAAGATACATAGGTTTTTAGTAACATAATTAGCAAACAGCCTAATGAACATATATAGAAAAATACATACAACTGTAGAATTCAAGTATTATAAGCAAATTCAAATTATTACATGAAATAAAAGAATAAAAAACCTATGAACTACGAACATATAAATCTTGTAATGCTATTTCATCATAATGTAATAATTTTATAAATATAAATAAATTTATCTGTTTTGGAAATAAAGAAATTCTAATACTCATACCCAATTTTAGAAAACATAATGGAAATTTTGAAATATTTAAAACTGAAAAGTGATAAAACACTATATTGGTTTTAGGATGAAATTATGTGAGGCTTACAGTATACATTGAAAAATTATATTAAAAAATAAAACCATTAGAAATTAATGGACTAATTAACCATCTGAAGAAATTAGAAAAAAATAATAAAGCTAAAGGATTATCAAAGGACAGAAAAAGAAATGTAAGAACAAACATTAATGAAATATAAGATAATATAGTAGGAAATACAATAAAGAGGATCAACAACCTCAAAATTATGACTCTAATAGGAGTCTGGAAACAATCTCAATCCCTTTGTTTTTTTTTTTTTTTTTTTCTTTCTATTGGGGACTAGAGAGATAGAGGATAATGGAAATAAGACATTGAGGCTTTATACCCTAATAAATAAAACAGCCTTTATTAGCAGTTAATATGAATAGCTTAATTATATAGAAAATTCTGAGAAATCTAAACCGTCTCCCCAAAATCTTCTAAAACCAATAAATTACATAGAAACAAGTCTGATAATATATAAAGGATATATGAGATCATCTATTATAGAAAATAATTCCAGTGTCTATTTTGTGTACTATTCTTGATATCCTCAAAATAAACTGATGGCATTTTGGAATCTGGGTCAGTCTGGACTTGGATCAAAAGGCAGAGGCCACTGATCCATCGATTCAAACAAGAAGGAGCACATGGCATACTCACATGATGAGCATGACACTAATATGGCACTGTAACAACTGAATAGAAAATCTGTTTCTCCAAAAGGGACAAAAAATGGTTTCGCTATGGAGGTAAACTGTGAATTAACTGTAAAATGCTGTAAAATTCTACACCATGGGGTGAAAATACAAGTTTTAATTTTTGTTGCTGTTCCATAGTTTTCCTCCAGAGTGTCCCAGAAATAAGCCAATAGCTCAGCAGTGGTGCAAAACACAAAATTAAAGTGATTATAAAATTTTACTACCTTTAAGTGAAAATGTCACTGTTACATATGCTTGATTCTTGGTGTCTTTGCCATCAACATTTAAACTCATTTTCAATAGAAATGTTTTTTTCTCAATTGTTACTATTGGCTTAAAATATGACACGTATTTTCAATTCAAATGAGATAAGGTTTCAAGCTTGCTATATTATGAGCTTGTTTCAGAATTAGTAAGATCCTTTTAATATTTCTCAAGAAATTCACCTAAGGAAGATTCAGGGGGGAGAAAGTTATTACTGACCATTTGTATCCTGTTAATATGTTAGCATTCAGTGTTTAATATATTTCTTTGAAGTCAGGCTTTCTCATATATTTGATCTAATAAAAAATGGGGTCTAGCAGATAAGAGTATATCTTCTGCTTCTCTGAATAAGCTCTGTTATATCCTTTTCTCAAGCCTTCTGTAGAAGTTGAAAAGTTATTAATCACTCCTGAAATTTACTGTTTTTTTCCCCAGGGAAGGTAGCATCTGCGAATCTGAACTTTCTAGCATTTAGATGCTTCTACAGAGCAACGGTGTATTTACAATGGTTTACATAAGGAGAGTACTCTCAAAAATATCCATGGTTAGAACTGTTCCAACACTTCTTGACAAGTTCCTTTGTTTCTTCTCAGACCAATGTAAACCTTTATTAATTCATTTCCCCTTTGAATAATTTGTGCATTGATAGCAATTAGATTAGAAAATCACAAAGGTGTACGACTTTTAATTGACCTTTAATTTCTTGTTAAATATAGAAAAACTGCCTAATGTTATCACTTTGCAATTTTCTTCCTGGGTAAATGAGTATGTCAGAGAAAAAAGGTTTTAGATAATAATTTCTGTCATTTTCATCTTTTACAGAACCATGGGCAGGAGAGTGGCTTTTGGAATTTATATGTAACTAAGTACATTTGTGATAACGTCTAAATTTGTTAATGCTGATTTGTATTCTAGCTGACAGTATTATTACATAGGCAACACTGCATTCTCTGACACTGTCAATAGGCTATACTAATGTGTGGATCATAGTATTTACTTTGTGGAACATTGGTCACGAATGTAGAAAATTATGTGGTAGAAGGTTAGGTAGTTTCATTTTATTAATTGATTGTTACGTCTTTTATTTTTAGTGTCCAAGCTAACAAAACTTAGTAGTTTAAATTGTGAATTTACATGGCAATTTAGACACCCTGCAATTTCTAGATTACTAGGTGTAGATAAAATGAAAAATTCACCCAAATAAAATATCAAAGCCTTTGTTTAAAAGACTCAAAGAAAAAATAATAATCATATTTTAATAACAACATTGAGATATCTTAAAGATTAATGAGGTAACTTAGGTTATATTTAATGGTAAGGATGAAAGGAGCATTGGGATCCCAAAAGGAGCAGTTATTTCAAGTGTACGAGAAGTCAGGTTATAAAATATAAAATATGAGTCTTAAAAATTATGAGAATAATGAGGAAATTAGCCAAAATAGCAAAGGGAAAAACAGCATTTTAAGTCATTATAGCTACTTAGAAATTTGAAATTGTCCTTTTTAAAGAAAGTAAAAAAAAAAGACAGTGGCATAATCACATTTAGTATTCAGTTTTGATGAAATTCAGTCCTTTCTATTATTTGTCAAACTGTTGAAACAATGTACACAATTTGGAAAAGAGTGAACATAATTATATATGTTTAAATATTTTACTTTTTTCTAAGAAAAATAAGCAATTTTTTTAAAAAAAGTGAAGATAGGGCCGGGCGCGTTGCCTCACGCCTGTAATCCCAGCACTTTGGGAGGCCGAGGCGGGTGGATCACGAGGTCAACAGATCGAGACCATCCTGGTCAACGTGGTGAAACCCCGTCTCTACTAAAAATACAAAAATTAGCTGGGCGTGGTGGCACGTGCCTGTAGTCCCAGCTACTCAGGAGGCTGAGGCAGGAGAATTGCTTGTACCCAGGAGGCGGAGGTTGCGGTGAGCCGAGATCGCGCCATCGCACTCCAGCCTGGGCAACAAGAGCAAAACTCCGTCTCAAAAAAAAAAAAAAAAAAAAAAAAAAGTGAAGATATACATACTGAAGAATTTATTTTTTTTAATATATATTTTATTGCAGTTTAGGTTCTGGGGTGCATGTGAAGAACATGCAGGATTTTTGCATAGGTACACACATAGCAATGTGGTTTGCTGCCTCCATCCCCATCACCTATATCTGGCATTTCTCTCCATGTTATCCCTCCCCAACTCCCTACCCCCCACTGTCCCTCCCCTTGTCCCCCTGCCAAGAGACCTCAGTATGTGATGCTCCCCTCCCTGTGTCCATGTGTTCTCATTGTTCAACACCACCTATGAGTGAGAACAAGCGGTGTTTGACTTTCTGTTCTTACGTCAGTTTGCTGAGAATGATGGTTTCCAGGTTCATCCATGTCCCTACAAAGGACAGGAACTCATCATTTTCTTATGGCAGCATAGTATTCCATGGTGTATATGTGCCACATTTTCCCTGTCCAGTCTATCATTGATGGGCCTTTGGGTTGGTTCCAAGTCTTTGCTATTGTGAACAGTGCTGCAATGAACATACGTGTGTATGTGTCTTTATAACAGAACGATTTATAATCCTTTGGATATATACCCAGTAATGGAATTGCTGGGTCAAATGGAATTTCTGTTTATAGGTCCTTGATTATATTTAATGAGAATAGCATCTGGATATGAGGAACTAGATATGATGTCTTAAGGTTAGATGTACTTTAAAACACTCAGGTTTATTGTCACGTGATGCTGAAAACTAAATATAAGAAAGTATGGGTCCTGAAATTACACATTCCGGTGAAATAAAGCTTACTTTCAATTTGTCCTGATTTTATTATGAAATAATCAATAATGCTCTAAATATTCATTTTCTTTTTCCAAGAAAGGGAGGTGACACTTTTCAGCATCCTTGGCAGTAAGGAATAGCCAAAGATTACTGAGTGGGGTTTAAAGTATAAATACATAAATGGAGAGATATGCCATATTAATGGCCCAGAAGACCAATATTATGAATTTATCATCTCTACCAAGATTTATGTATAGAGACAATGCAATCTGAATCAAAATTGCAATATTTTTCATAATTTTGTGACTACTTTCATACCAATGAAGTGTGAATAGATAGAAAATGGATGATATATAGAACTGGGTCATAAGAATGTGTTTCTCCAAGCTAACTCTCCTCTGTTTACTGTTTGCAATCTGGTGTAGTGACTCAGTTTCAATCACGCAAATGATGGCAATGCTTTTGTTGGGCAACAAATGGAATCAACCTGGAACCTTAATTAGGTAACAGAGCCAGCTCACATAAATGGATCGCTTAGCTTGAAACTCTTATGTGGGCAATATGGTTAGGTTTTATGTGCCCTCCCAAATATTATCTTAAATTGCAATCCCCATAATCCCCAAGTGTCTAGGGAGAGACCTGGTGGGAGGTAATTGGATCATGGGGGCTGTTTCCCTCGTTCTGTTCTCATGATAGTGAGTGAATTCTCCTGAGATCTGATGGTTTTATAAGGAGCTCTTCCCCCTTCACTCTTCACTCTTCTCTGTCCTGCTGCCATGTGAAAAGGTCAAAGCTTGCACCCCTTTCTGTTTGCCATTATTGTAAGTTTCCTGAGGCCTCTGCAGCCATGCAGAACTGTGAGTAAACCTTTTTCCTTGGGAAAGAGCTTCAGTTTACCCATAGTCCCGCGTGGCTGGAACTGTGAGTAATACGGTTATGGACTACTATAGTGTGAAAACAGACTAATACAGTGGGAAACTCCTCTTTTCTCTGAGTTATTTTTATCTTAGGTTACTTGTTATATTAGTTTGAATTGTAACTCCTTGGTTCATAGAAGTCAACGTGACTTGCTCTGGCCAATAAAGTGACTGAGGATAAAATTTCTTTCAGAAATGTTGCTTTGGAAATCATTGTGTTATTTTTCTTTCTGTGTTATAAAAGTATTAATGTTCCAGAGATCTTTTTCTGTCAAATTAGTTCTAGACTAAAGACAGCATGGAGCAAGCCCTAAGACAGTCCATTATGAATGCGTAGCATGTTGGCGAGTATTAAGCCTTTATTACTGTAAGGTACTGAGATTTGTAGTTTTCTAGTAGCTGCAGCATATTCTTGACCCTCTGGCTAATTTAAGAATGTTATTTTGGACCCTGATTGATACAACCCTACTTAGTCATTTCATAGTTTTTAATCAGTTTTACTGTGGTAAAATGAGAAGTGGGAAAGTCAGTGACTGCTTCTGTATAGAGTATAAAAGAAAAAAATAACAAATGCAAAATATTTTTCTTGCCGATGTACTAGAATAATATGTTATCTACAAATTTAATGGAGAAAAGGTAATACATAGATAAATTATACACAATTGATAACATCCAAATTTAAATGAACTAAGAGAGTAAGTATAATGAAGAAAGCTGAGATTTAAAGAGCATTGGTGGATTTCTCATTTTAATTAGAAAGTATAGAGGAATACTTAATAAAGAAATTAAGAATATAGGTTAAAAAAAAAATAATGCTAAATCAATACTGAACCTGGAAAGAAAGGCTGAAAATGGGAGGATGACTAGCTGGGCTGTTTGCAATACAAACATGAATGCCGTTTGGAAGAAAAGAGGGATAGGAGATGATTTTGAAGAGGTCATTGGACACTATCACATATGTGGTATCAGACAAAACCAATTTAGCATAAGCCCAGGAAAAACTAAATGGAAATGGCAGGAAAAGAATATACACTCCAAGTATTTGTAATTGGAAAGAAAGCAAAATGAGACCAATAAGTGGAGAGGGTAAAAAAGCCAAACAAAAGCATTTCAAGGATCACTGGAAATGCTTGAAAGCAGAAAAACAAAACAACAACAACAAAAAAAACAAAAACAAAAAAAACACATTGACAGAGGATGATTAGAGAGTGTAAAGTGATAAAGTTTGAAATCACCATTCTATAAGTGAAAAGAGCTGGGAAGTCAAGACGAGCAAGGCAAGCTAGGATTTGCGGGTCTGAAGTGCAGGAAAAAGAGAGCAGAAGATGATATAGAATCAGGGAGCAGCTACCAAATAGAAAATAGTGGAAATACAGCTGATATCAAAGCATATATATTTTATTATTCTTTAAATGTCTTGAACAAAATATTCTAACTACACATCATGCTTTCCCTTCATGAAGTAATATTATTGCAAGAATCAGCTAATTTTTTCAGACTTACTTTATGCTTCATTTTTAACAACTATTGAGAAATGCAACACACACACAGAAAATGTACTTGCATAAAACCTCTATGTACAGATTAAGAAACGCTTATAGGCCGGGCGCGGTGGCTCACGCCTGTAATCCCAGCACTTTGGGAGGCCGAGGCGGGTGGATCACGAGGTCAAGAGATCGAGACCATCCTGGTCAACATGGTGAAACCCTGTCTCTACTAAAAATACAAAAATTAGCTGGGCATGGTGGCACGTGCCTGTAGTCCCAGCTACTTGGGAGGCTGGGGCAGGAGAATTGCTT
>PVKV010041774.1:0-11204 GCA_004027835.1 Alouatta palliata
AGAGCGAGATGTTTCTCTTTACAGCATATGCTCCCATTTCGTCTGGGAAGCCCAAACGCAGTTTGAGGTAGTTCCGTTTTGGTTTTAGAACGAGATATTTCTCTTTACAGCATATGCTTCCATTCACTCTGGGAAAACCAAAGACAGTTCCTAGTAGAAATGTGTATCAAACTCCCAACAGGAAACACAGCTTCAGCTCTGTAAGTTGAATGCACTCATTGAGAATCATTCAGTTAGGTAGCTCCGTTTTTGTTTCAGAGCGAGATGTTTCTCTTTACAGCATATGCTCCCATTCACTCTGTGAAGCCCAAACGCAGTTACTAGAAGAGAAGTGTTTCTAGCTTGCTGAACAAAACACAGCTTCAAATCTGTAAGTTGAATGCACACTTTGGCAAGCATTCAGTTAGGTAGCTCCGTTTTGGAATTAGAGCGAGATGTTTCTCTTTACAGCATATGCTCCCACTCACTCTGCGAAGCCCAAACACAGTTCCATGAAAAAATGTGTTTCTAACTCCCCAAAGGAAACACAGATTCAACTCTGTATGTTGAATCAACACATTGACAAGCATTCAGTAAGGTACGTCCGTTTTGATTTCAGAGCGAGATGTTTCTCTTTAGAGCATATGCTCCCGTTCAATCTGGGAAGCCCAAACGCAGTTACTAAAAGAGATGTGTTTCTAACTTGCTGAACGAAACACAGCTTCAACTCTGTAAGTTGAATGCACACATTGGCAAGCATTCAGTTAGGTAGCTCCGTTTTGGTTTTAGAGCGAGGTGTTTCTCTTTAGAGTATATACTCCCATTCACTCCGGGAAGCCCAAACGCAGTTCCTAGAAGAAATCTGTTTCTTACTCCCCAAACGAAACACAGCTTCAACTCTGTATGTTGAATCCACACATTGACAGGGCATTCAGTTAGGTAGCTCCGTGTTGGATTTAGAGCGAGATGTTTCTCTTTACAGCATATGCTCCCATTCACTCTGGGAAGCCCAAACGCAGTTCCTTGATAAAATGTGTTTCTTACTCCACAAACAAAAATCAGCTTCAACTCTGTAAGCTGAATGCACACATTGACAAGCATTCAGTTATGTAGCTCAGTTTTAGTTTCAGAGCGAGATGTTTCTCTTTACAGCCTATGCTCCCATACACTCTGTGAAGCCGAAACGCAGTTCCTAGAAGAAATGTGTTTCTAACTCCCAAAAGAAACACAGCTTCAACTCTGTAAGTTGAATGCACACATGGACAAGCACTGAGTTCGGTAGCTCCGTTTTGCTTTTAGAGCGAGATGTTTCTTTTTACAGCATATGCTCCCATTCGCTCTGGGAAGAACAAACGCAGTTCCTAAAAGAAATGTGTTTCTAAATCCTCAAAGGAAACACAGCTTCAACTCTGCAAGTTCAATGGACATCCTTACAATCATTCAGTTAGGTAACTCCGTTCTGGTTTTAGAGCAAGATTTTTCTCTATACAGCATATGCTCCCATTCACTCTGGGAAGCCCAAACGCCGTTACTAGAAGAAATGTGTTTCTAACTTGCTGAACGAAACACAGCTTCAACTCTGTAAGTTGAATGCACACATTGGCAAGCATTCAGTTAGGTAGCTCCGTTTTGGTTTTAGAGCGAGATCTTACTCTTTACAGTATATACTCCCATTCACTCTGGGAAGCCCAAATGCAGTTCTTAGAAGAAATGTGTTTATAATTCCCCAAAAGAAACACAGCTTCAACTATGTAAGTTGAATGCACACATTGACAAGCATTCAGTTAGGTAGCTCCGTTTTGGTTTTAGATTGAGATGTTTCTCTTTACAGCATATGCTCCCATTCACTCTGCGAAGCCCAAACGCGGTTCCTAGTAGAAATGTGTTTCTAACTCCCCAAACGAAACACAGCTTCAATTCCGTAAGTTGAAAGCAAACATTGACAAGCATTCAGTTAGTTACCTTTGTTTTGCTTTTGGAGCGAGATATTCCTCTTTACAACATATGCTCCCATTCACTCTGGGTAGCCCAAACACAGTTGATAGAAGAAGTGTGTTTCTAACTCCCCAAATAAAACACAGCTTCAACTTTGTAAGTTGAATGCACACCTTGACAAGCATTCAGTTAGGTAGCTCCATTTTGGTTTTAGAGCGAGATGTACGCTTTACTACATATGCTCCCATTCACTCTGGGTAGCGTAGACGAAGTTCCTGGAAGAAATGTGTTTCCAACTCCACAAACGAAACACAGCTTCAGCCTTTTAAGTTGAATGCACACATTGACAAGCATTCAGTTAGGTAGCTTCGTATTGGTTTTAGAGCAAGAAGTTTCTGTTTACAGCATATTCTCCCATTCACTCTGGGAAGCCCTAACGCAGTTCCAGGAAGAAATGTGTTTCTAACTCCACAAGCCAAACACAGTTTCAACTCTGTAAGTTGAATGCACACATTGACAAGCATTCAGTTATGTAGGTTCGTTTTGGTTTTACTGCGAGATGTATCTCTTTACAGCATATGCTCCCATTCACTCTGGGAAACTGAAACACAGTTCCTAGTAGAATTGTGTTTCCACCTCCCCAAAAGAAACACAGCTTCAACTCTGTAAGTTGAATGCACAAATTGACAAGCATTCAGTTAGGTAGCTCAGATTTGGTTTTAGAGTGAGATGATTCTCTTTACAGAATATGCTCCAATTCACTCTGGGAAGCGCAAACGCAGATCCGAGAAGAAATGAGTTTCTATCTCCCCAAACGAAACACAGCTTCAACTCTGTAAGTTGAATGCACACATTGACAAGCATTCATTTATATATCTCTGTTTTGGTTTTAGAGCGAGATATTTCTCTTTACAGAATATGCTCCCATTCATTCTGGGAAGCCCAAACTCAGTTCCTAGAAGAAATGTGTTTCTAACTCCCCAAGCGAAACACAGCTTCAACTCTGTATGTTGAATGCACATATTGGCAAGCATTCAGTTAGGTAGCTCCGTTTTGGTTTAAGAGCAAGATGTTTCTCTTTACAGCATGTGCTCTAATTCACTCTGGGAAGCCCAAACACAGTTCCTAGAAGAAATGTGTTTCTAACCCCCCAAATGAAACACAGCTTCAACTCTGTAAGTTGAATGCACGCATTGACAAATATTCAGTTAGGTAGCTCCATTTTGGTTTTAGAGCGAGATGTTTCTCTTTACAGCATAAGCTCCCATTCACTCTGGGAAGCCCAAACGCAGTTCCTAGAAGAAATGTGTTTCTAAATCGCTGAAAAAAACACAGCTTCAAGTCTGTAAGTTGAATGTACACATTGACAAGTATTCAGTTAGGTAGCTCCATTTTGGTTTTAGAGCGAGATGTTTCTCTTTACAGCATAAGCTCAAATTTACCATGGAAAGCTCAAACACAGTTCCTAGAAGAAATGTGTTTCTAACTCACAAAAGGAAACACAGCTTCAACTCTGTATGTCGAATGCACATATTGACGAGCATTCATTTATGTATCTCTGTTTTGGTTTTAGAGCGAGATGTTTCTCTTTACAGCATATGCTCCCATTCAATCATGGAAGCCCAAACACAGTTCCTAGAAGAAATGTGTTTCTAACTCCACAAACGAAACACAGCTTTCAAGTCTGTATGTTGAATACACAGATTGACAAGCATTCAGTTATGTAGCTGCGTTTTCGTTTTAGAGCGAGTTGTTTCTCTTTACAGCAAATGCTCCCATTCACTCTGGGAAGCCCAAACGCAGTTCCTAGAAGAAATGTGTTTCTAACTCCCCAAACGAAACACAGCTTCAACTCTGAAAATTGAATGCACACATTGACAAGCATTCAATTATGTAGCCCCGTTTTGGCTTTAGAGCGAGATGTTTCTCTTTACAGCATGCGCTCTCATTCACTCTGGGAAGCCCAAATGGAGTTACTGGAAGAAATGTGTTTCTTACCCCCCAAATGAAACACAGATTCAACTCTGTAAGTTGAATGCACGCATTGACAAACATTCTGTTAGGTAGCTCCATTTTGGTTTTAGAGCGAGATGTTTCTCTTTACAGCCTAAGCTCCCATTCACTCTGGGAAGCCCAAACGCAGTTCCTAGAAGAAATGTGTTTCTAAATCGCTGAAAAAAACACAGCTTCAAGTCTGTAAGTTGAATGTACACGTTGACAAGCATTCAGTTAGGTAGCTCCATTTTGGTTTTAGAGCGAGATGTTTCTCTTTACAGCATATGCTCCCATTTACCATGGAAAGCTCAAACACAGTTCCTAGAAGAAATGTGTTTCTAACTCCCCAAAGGAAACACAGCTTCAACTCTGTATGTCGAATGCACATATTGACAAGAATTCATTTATGTATCTCGTTTTGGTTTTAGAGCGAGATGTTTCTCTTTACAGCATATGCTCCCATTCACTCAAGGAAGCCCAAACACAGTTCCAAGAAGAAAAGTTTTTCTAACTCCACAAACGAAACACAGCTTCAACTCTGTATGTTGAATGCACAGATTGACAAGCATTCAGTTATTTAGCTCCGTTTTGGTTTTAGAGTGAGATGTTGCCCTTTACAGCATATGCTCCCATTCACTCTGGGAAGACCAAACGCATTTCCTAGAAGAAATGTGTTTGTAACTCCCCAAACGAAACACAGCATCAACTCTGTATGTTGAATGCACACATTGAAAGCATTCAGTTAGGTAACTCCGTTTTGGTTTTAGAGCGAGATGTTTCTCTTTACAGCAAATGCTCCCATTAACTCTGGGAAACCAAAGGCAGTTCCAAGAAGAAATGTGTTTCTAACTCACCATACGAAACACAGCTTCAACTCTGTAAGTTGAATGCACACATTAACAAGCATACAGTTAAGTAGCTCCGTTTTGGTTTTAGAGCGAGATGTTTCTCTTTACAGCATATGCTCCCATTCACTCTGGGAAGCCCAAACGCAGTTCCTACAAGAAATGGGTTTGTATCTCCCCAAACGAAACACAGCTTCAACTCTGTATGTTGAATGCACACATTGGCAAACATTCCGTTAGGTAGCTCCATTTTGGTTTTTAGAGCGAGATGTTTCTCTTTACAACATATGCTCCCATTCACTCTGCGAAGCTCAAACGCTGTTCCTAGAAGAAATGTGTTTCCAAATCGCTGAAAAAAACACAGCTTCAAGTCTGTAAGTTGAATGCACACATTGACAAGCATTCAGTTAGGTAGCTCGGTTTTGGTTTTAGAGCTAGACGTTTCTCTTTACAGCGTATGCTCCCATTCACTCTGGGAAGACCAAACACAGTTCCTAGAAGAAATGTGTTTCTAACTCCCCAAACGAAACACAGCGTCAACTGTGTAATTTGAATGCACACATTGACAAGCATTCAGTTAGGAAGCTCTGGTTTGGTTTAGAGCGAGATGTTTCTCTTTACAGCAAATGCTCCCATTCACTCTGGGAAGCCGAAACGCAGTTCCTAGAAGAAATGTGTTTCTAATTCCCAAGCGAAACACAGCTTCAAACTCTGTAAGTTGAATGCACACATTGACAAGCATTCATTTATATATCTCCGTTTTGGTTTTAGAGCGAGATGTTTCTATTTACAGCATATGCTCCCATTCACTCTGGGAAGCCCAAACGCAGTTCCAAGAAGAAATGTGTTTCTAACTCCCCAAACGAAACACAGCGTCAACTCTGTAATTTGAATGCACACATTGACAAGGATTCAGTTAGGTAGCTCCGTTTTGGTTATAGAGCGTCATGTTTCTCTTTACAGCGTATGCTCCCATTCAGTCTGGGATGCCCGAACGCAGTTCTTAGAAGTAATATGTTCCTAACTCCCCAATCGAAACACAGCTTCAACTCTGTAATTTGAATGCACACATTGAAAAGCATTCAGTTAGGTAGCTCCATTTTGGTTTAAGAGAGAGATGTTTCTCTTTACAGCATATGGTCCCATACACTCTGGGAAGCCCAAACGGAGTTCCTAGAAGAAATGTGTTTCTAACTCGCTGAACAAAACACAGCTTTAACTAGGAATTACAATGCACACATTGAGAAGCATTCAGTTAGGTAGTTCCGTTTTGGTTTTAGAGTGAGATGTTTCTCTTTCCAGCATATGCTATCATTTACTCTGGGAAGCCCAAACGAAGTTCCTATAAGAAATGTGTTTCAATCTTGTCAAACGAAACAGACCTTGAACTCTGTATTTTAAATGCACTCACTGACAAGCATTCATTAAGTAGCCACATTTTGGTTTTAGATCGAGATACTTCTCTTTACACAATATGCTCCCATTCACCTTTGGAAGCCCAAACGCAGGTCCTAGAAGAAATGTGTTTCTAACTCCCCAAACGAAACACAGCTTCAACTCTGTAAGTTGAATGCACACATTGACAAGCATTCAGTTAACTATCTCCGTTTTGGTTTTAGAGTGAGATATTTCTCTTTACAGCATGTGCTTGCATTCAACCTGGACACCTCAAACACAGTTCCTAGAAGATTTGTGTTTCTAACTCCCCAAAAGAAATACAGCTTCAACTCTGTAAGTTGAATGCACAAATTGACAAGCATTCAGTTAGGTAGCTCCGTTGTGATTTTAGAGGGAGATGTTTCTCTTTACAGCACATGCTCCCATTCACTCTGGGATGCCCAAACGCGGTTCCTAGAAGAAATGTGTTTGTAACTCCCCAAACGAAACACAGCTTCAACTCTGTATGTTGAATGCAAACATAGACAAGCATTCACTTAGGTAGCTCCGTTTTGGTTTTAGAGCGAGATGTTTCTCTTTACAGCCTGTGCTCTCATTCACTCTGGGAAGGCCAAACGCAGTTCCCAGAAGAAATGTGTTTCCAACTCACCGAATGAAACACAGCTTCAACTCTGTAAGGTGAATGTGCACGTTGACAATCATTCACTTAGGTAGCTCCGTTTTGGTTTTAGAGCAAGATGATTCTCTTTACAGCATATGCTCCCATTCACTCTGGGAAACCCAAAAGCAAATCCTAGAAGAAATGTGTTTCTAACTCCCAAACGAAACACAGCTTCAACTCTGTATGTTGAATGCACACATTATCAAGCATTCAGACAGGTAGCTCCATTTTGGTTTTAGAGCGAGATGTTTCTCTTTACAGCATGTGCTCTCATTCACTCTGTGAAGCCCAAATGCAGTTCCTAGAATTAATGTGTTTCTAACTAATCAAAAAAAACACAGCTTCAGCTCTCTAAGTGGAATGCACACATTGACAAGCATTCAGTTAAGTAGCTCCGTTTTGGTTTTAGAGCGAGATGTTTCTCTACACAACCTATTCTCCCATTCACCCTGGAAAGCTCAAACACAGTTCCTAGAAGAAATGTGTTTCTATCTACCCAAAGAAAACACAGTTTCAACTCTGTAAGTTGTAGGCACACTTTGGCAAGCATTCAGATAAGTTGCTCCGTTTTTGTTTTAGAGTGAGATGTTTCTCTTTACAGCATATGCTCACACTCACCCGGGTAGGACCAAACGCAGGTCCTAGAAGAAATGTGTTTCCAACTCCCCAAACGAAACACAGTTTCAACTCTGTATGTTGAATGCACACATTGACAAGCTTTCAGTTAGCTAGCTCCGTTTTGGTTTTAGAGCGAGATAATTCTCTTTACAGCATGTGCTCTCATTCATTCTGGGAAGCCCAAATGCAGTTCCTAGAAGAAATGTGTTTCTAAATCGCTGAAAAAAACACAGCTTCAAGTCTGAAGGTTGAATGCACACATTCACAAGCATTCAGTTACGTAGCTCCGTTTTGATTTTAGAGCGAGATATTTCTCTTTACAGCATACGCTCCCATTCACCATGGAAAGCTCAAACACAGTTCCTAGAAGAAATGTGTTTCTAACTCCCAAAACGAAACACAGCTTCAACTCTGGAAGTTGAATGCACAAATTGACAAGCATTCAGTTAGGTAGTTACGTTTTTGTTTTAGAGCAAGATGTTTCTCTTTTCAGCATATGCTCCCTTTCACTCAAGGAAGCCCAAACGATATTCCTAGAAGAAATGTGTTTATAACTCCCCAATCGAAACACAGCTTCAACTCTATAACTTGAATGTACACATTGACAAGCATTCAGTTAATTAGCTCCGTTTTAATTTTAGAGCGAGATGTTCCTCTTTACAGCATAAGCTCCCATTCACTCTGGAAAGGCCAAAAACAGTTCCTAGAAGAAATGTGTTTCTAACTCCCCAAACGAAACACAGCTTCAAATCCGTATGTTGAATGCACAAATTGACAAGCATTCAGTTAGGTAGCTCCGTTTTGGTTTTAGAGAGATGTTTCTCTTTACTGCATATGCTCCCATTCACTCTGGGAATACAAAAACGCAGTTCCTAGAAGAAATGTGTTTCTAACTCCCCAAACGTAACACAGCTTCAAATGTGTAAGTTGAATGCACACATTGACATGCATTCAGTTAGGTATCTCCATTTTGGCTTTAGAGCGAGATATTTCTCTTTACAGCATATGCTCCCATTCACTCTGGGAATCCAAAAACGCAGTTCCTAGACGAAATGTGTTTCTAACTCCCCAAACGAAACACAGCTTCAACTCTGTATGTTGAATGCACACATTTTCAAGCATTCAGTTAGGTAGCTCCGTTTTGGTTTTAGAGTGAGATGTTTCTCTTTACAGCATGTGCTCTCATTCACTCTGGGATGCCCAAATGCAGTTACTAGAAGAAATGTGTTTCTAACCCCCCAAATGAAACACAGCTTCAACTCTGTATGTTGAATGCAAGCATAGACAAGCGTTCAGTTTTTACCTCCGTTTTGGTTTTACAGCGAGATGTTTCTCTTTACAGCATATGGTCTCATTCACTCTGGGATGTCTGAACGCAGTTCCTAGAAGAAATGTGTTTCCAACTCACCGAATGAAACACAGCTTCATCTCTGTAAGTTGAATGCGCACATTGACAATCATTCACTTAGGTAGTTCCGTTTTGGTTTTAGAGCGAGATGTTTCTCTTTACTGCATATGCTCCCATTCACTCTGGGAAGCCCAAACGCAGTTCCTACAAGAAATGTGTTTCTAACTCCCAAACGAAACATAGCTTCAACTCTGTAAGTTGAATGCACACAATGACAAGTATTCATTTATGTATCTCCATTTTGGTTTTAGAGCGAGATGTTTCTCTTTACTGCATATGCTCCCATTCACTCTGGGAAGCCCAAACGCAGTTCCTAGAAGAAATGTGTTTCTAATTCCCCAAACGAAACACAGCTTCAACTCTGTAATTTGAATGCACACATTTACAAGCATTCAGTTATGTAGCTCCGGTTTGGTTTTAGAACGAGATGATTCTCTTGACTTCAAATGCTCCCATTCACTCTGGGAAGCAAAAACGCAGTTCCTAGAAGAAACGTGTTTTTAACTCGCTGAACGAAACACAGCTTCAGCTCTGTAATTTGAATGCACACATTGACAAGCATTCAGTTCGGTAGCTCCGTTTTGGTTTTAGAGCGAGATGTTTCTCTTTACAGCATATGCTCGAATTCACTCTGGGAAGCCCAAACGCAGTTCCTTGAAGAAATGTGTTTCTATCTCCCCAAACGAAACACAGCTTCAACTCTGTAAGTTGAATGCACACATTGACAAGCATTCATTTATATATCTCTGTTTAGGTTTTAGAGCGAGATATTTCTCTTTACAGAATATGCTCCCATTCACTCTGGGAAGCCCAAACGCAGTTCCTAGAAGAAATGTGTTTCTAACTCCCCAAACGAAACACAACTTCAACTCTGTAATTTCAATGCACACATTGACTAGCATTCAGTTATGTAGATCCGGTTTGGTTTTAGAATGAGATGATTTTCTTTACTGCAAATGCTCCCATTCACTCTCGGAAGACCAACCGCAGTTCCTTGAAAAAATGTGTTTCTAAATCGCTGAAAAAAACACAACTTAAACTCTGTAATTTGAAAGCACACATTGACAAGCAATCAGTTATGTAGCTCCGATTTGATTTTAGAAGGAGATGATTCTCTTTACTGCAAAAGCTCCCATTCACTCTGGGAAGCCCAAACGCAGATCCTAGAAGAAATGTGCTTCTAACTCCCCAAACGAAACACAGCTTCAACTCTGTAAGTTGAATACACACATTGACAAGCATTCAGTTAGGTAGATCCGTTTTGATTTTAGAGCGAGATGTTTCTCTTTACGTCATATGCTCCCATTCACTCTGGTAAGCTGAAACACAGTTCCCAGAAGAAATGTGTTTCTACCTCCCCAAAAGAAACATAGCTTCAACTCTGTATGTTGAATGCACACATTGACAAGCATTCAGTTAAATAGCTCCGTTTTGATTATAGAGCGAGATGTTTTTCTTTACAGCCTATGATCCCATTCACTCTGGGAAGCCAAACCCAGTTCCTAGAAGAAATGTGTTTCTATCTCGCTGAAAGAAACTCAGCTTCAACTCTGTAATTTGAATGCACACATTGACAAGTATTTAGTTAGGTAGCTTGGTTTTGGTTTTAGAGCGAGGTCTTTCTGTTTACAGCATATGCTGCCATTCACTCTGGGAAGCCCAAACCCAGTTCTTAGAAGAAATGTGTTTCTAACTCCCTAAACGCAACACAGCTTCAACTCTGTTATTTGAATGCACACATTGACAAGCATTCAGTTATGTAGCACCGGTTTGGTTTTAGAACGAGATGATTCTCTTTACTGCAAATGCTCCCATTCACTCTGGGAAGCCCAAACGCAGTTCCTAGAAGAAATGTGCTTCTCACTCCAAAAACGAAACACAGCTTCAACCCTGTAAGTTGAATGCACACATTGACAAGCATTCAGTTAGGTAAATCCGTTTTGATTTTAGAGTGAGATATTTCTCTTTACATCATATGCTCCCATTCACTCTGGGAAGCTGAAACACACTTCCTAGAAGAATTGTGTTTCTACCTCCCCAACAGAAACACAGCTTCAACTCTGTAAGTTGAATGCACACATTGACAAGCATTCAGCTAAATAGCTCCGTTTTGGTTATAGAGCGAGAAGTTTTTCTTTACAGCCTATGTTCCCATTCACTCTGTGAAGCCCAAACCCAGTTCCTAGAAGAAATGTGTCTCTTTACTCGCTGAACGAAACACACCTTCAACTCTGTAAGTTGAATGCACACATTGACAAGCATTCAGTTAGGTAGATCCGTTTTGGTTTTAGAGTGAGATGTTTCTCTTTACAGCAAATGCTCCCATTAACTCTGGGAAACCAAAACGCAGTTCCAAGAAGAAATG
>PVKV010041775.1:0-11203 GCA_004027835.1 Alouatta palliata
CCTGTTCCCTGTGGCCAAAGAGCTAATCGCCTTCTCCAACCCGGGAGCCTTACTGCTCTCCATTCTTGGTGATTCTCCTCCTTGGAAAAAGTCTATTATTTTCCTTGGTTATTGATTGGAACTAAAGATAGCCTTTTTGCTTAACATTTCTATTCTTATTGCAGCTCCATTTGCATTTTAAAAAATAAATAATGCACATATAGTCAATGAATTCTCGTGTGTGGCACAGACAGTGACTTCGGAGAATAATGCAATAGATTATAGCGTCCCTCCTCTTAGAAGAATTACAACTATTTTCTCCTAAAAACTGAATTTATGAGCCACTGTCTTTATCCTAATAAAAATCTCTTAATCACAACTGTGTTTTATTGCTATTGGTACAGATTTGGCTGTAATTAAGTGGAAATTTAATTGGCTGTAATTAAGTGGAAATTTACCTCTGATATATTCATCGATAAGCTGTACATTAACTTCCACATGTTTGGCAGTTGGATCAAAGGCACAAATATCGTTGACTAAATATTTGTTAACATACTGTGAACAAAGAACAAAAGAAAATTTATGGGATTACCAGCAAGCAGAAATACAGTTTGACAGCTTACATAATTCCATTTATATAGATTTTAAAATAGGCAAAACCAACCAATGGTGTTTGAAGTCAAGATGATGGTTACCCACGGCTGGGCGCGGTGGCTCACATGCCTGTAATCCCAGCACTTTGGGAGGCCGAGGTGGGTGGATCACCTGAGATCAGGAGTTTGGAGACCAGCCTGGCCAACATGGTGTAACCCTGTTTCAACTAAAGATACAAAAAATTAGCCGGGCATGGTGGTGCATGCCTGTAATCCCACCTACTCGGGAGGCTGAGGCAGGAGAATAGCTTGAACCCTGGAGGCGGAGGTTGCAGTGAGCCGAGATCGCACCATTGCACTCCAGCTTGGGCAACGAGAGCGAAACTCCGTCTCAAACAAATAAACCAACAAAAAAAGATGATGGTTACTCTTTGGGTGGGTGGGGTGAAAGGATGATGAGGAAGGTACAAAAGAGAGCTTTTGGGATTCCACAGATGTTCTATTTCTTGATCTAGGTCTGGTTACATGAATGTGTTCCACTCTGTGAAAATTCTTGCACTTATATTCTCAATATTTATGCAATTATAATTTGTACAGCTGTATTTGTGTAGGCGATTCTTCAATTTAAAAGGTGCTTTAAAAAAAAAAACTTACAAATTTACATTTATCCCAACTTCCAAGGTCACTTGAAAATTCCAACTCTGGATTGAAGAACAAGATAACCGCCTTCAGGATGTCAGGCACTAGTTCCGTGTTGGCTTCCAACTCCATGGACTTGCTGTCTTGAGGAGAATTTGGCTTTGCTAGAGGACTGATGTCATAGAGCAACAGTGACACAAATTCCATGGGATTGAGCAGCTGGATGCTTTCCCGTAGCTCGAGCAGCATGATTCGGAAGAAGAGAATTCCTGCCCGCTGGACTTCCCCGACATTTTCAATCTCTGGAATAGCAAAATGACAGCTCACATTGCTGTTCAGTCACATGCATTACTTTTTTTCATAGGATTCTGAACATATTAAACTTTTTTTTTTCAAGAAAAGAAGACAATATCCTTTGGTTTTAAACAATCTTAGTTTCTCTAGCCATGAAATCAAAAGAAAGAAATGAAATTACTGCTGGTGAAGCTCATAGGAAGAGGCTTTGAGAAAAGGCAAACACTTGGGTTTTAGAGTTAGACCCTGGTTTGAACACATGCTGGCCCCCTTATTAGTCTATCTGAATATCCTTTTCCTCTTCTGTGAGAATGGGTTTAATCCCTACTTCCTTGGTTAGCTGTGAGAATTAGATAAGATGATATGTGTAAAAGTGCTTAGTTTCAGGCGTTACACATAGTGAACACTCAAGAGACGTGAATTTTCTCCTTTCTTCTTAGCCCACTCTGTGACACGGTTTTAAATCTTTTGGCTTAATCCCACAGAGTGTTACTCTTGTAATTCTATTCACTTCATCCTAGGAAGCCAAAGGTTTCCATGCCTTCTTCTTCCCTCCCTCTCTCCAAGCTGGCATTGCACTGAAAGTAGCCTAGTGGATGTGGAATCACAAAAACTGGAGTCTAGTCTTGGCTCTGCCACCAGCTTGCTATTGGACCTTAGATAATCTACTTTACTTTTAGAGGCTTCACCATCTTTATCTGTAAAACAAGATGTTCTGTTCAGTTGTGTGTAACATAGTGGGAAGAGCACCTAAACCTGGGTTCAAATCCAGCCCTCACCATTTCTTAACTGTGTGATGTGGGGCAAGTTGCTTACTTTCCTCACCTGTAAATGGGGTATCACTATTCACCTCATAGGGTTATGGTAAGGATTAAATAAAATAATATCTGAGACACATAATGGGGGCATTTAATAATTGCTAGTTCTAGCATGCCTTTATGAGCCCTTCCAGTTCTAAAACTACATGGTTCTAACCAAGAGAATGTGATTCCAGGCTCTTTGCTTGAATTTGTAGATGTTATTCATCAGCACACGACTGCATAAGGGAATTCCTTTTACATGGAAAGATCTGTATATTGTAACAATTCATTTTAGAAAATGCACATTTCACTGCACTGCCTGTGATTTCCCCAAAACCTATTAAACATGTGAATTTAGACTGATGTCACATGAACAATACCTAAGATATATTTTTTCTCTCTCTCTCCAGAGAACTCGCCAAGTATTTCATAGCAAGCCATTTGAACCACTTTCATCATTTTCTGTAGATCTTTATATTCTTGACACAACAACATCCTATTTCGGCCAATGTTAAAATCGAGGACTCCCAGAGCCTCTCCTGTTCTCTCACGAAGTGGAACTACTATGTGCCTTTCTCCACAGGCAGAAGCCAGGACGACTTCTGAACTGTCTGTACATCTGAAGAGGAAATCTCTGAAACCAGAACCAAATAAACACAAGGGTATTAAACATCTGCCTGTTCACATAGTTCCACCCAAACATATTGAGTTACTCTCTTTTGTGCCTACCTCAATTCCACCACGCCAGCCCTTCTTGCTGTTTCATCTGCCTGAAAAGCATTCTAGCCCTTGATTTCATGTGCCTGTCAGCCTGCTCACTCACATCTCTGCTCAAACATCCCTCTCAGCAGAGAAGCCGTCCCTGCCCACCCAATCTCAAGTAGCAAGCAGCGCCCAAGCCACTCTCCGTCATGATACTCTGCTTCGTTGTCTTTACTTATCTGAAGGTGTTCATTTTTTTGTTTACGTATTGTCCATTATGCTTTGGTTGAATGCCAGCAGACATGATGAGTGTGTTACGTCGGGTTCCCTAGAAGCAGAGCCTGAGACAGGGATGCTTATGCAGGTAATTTATTGAGCCAGTGTTTGCTGGAGAAATCTGTGAGAGGGACTGAGGGAAGCAGGATAGGGAAGGGAGAGAAGCTAAGTAAGAATGGAATTTCACGTGAAGTCTAGCCTCGGCCTCATTCCAAGGGGAGCTCTGGAAGGTCAAGTGTACCAAAGAATCTGTCCCACTTTGAGGCAAAGGGAGGGGTTTTTGTATCCTAGCACTAGTCAGTCATTGGCTCTAAGCTGCTCTGGGTGTGTGTGGGCAGTTTGGGTTGGGGAGTGTTTATACATCTCTTAGGTGAAGGACTTTAATTGCTCAAGGGCACTCCTCCAGAGCAAGTTATGGTGTAAGCCATTACTTGCAGCAGTGCCTGCAGCAGCTGGTAGAAAGCATTTTGGGGATCTGGGTAGAGAATCTACAGCATCTGCCTCAGTGAGAGACTTCAGATTTTCATGGAAATGTAGTGGCTGCTTCTTCCTCTTGGTGAGGCACAGATACACACACCTCTTTTTCTTTATTTTCCCTTTCCCCATCTATATTAATTCTGATATGCCATTTCTTTAAGGTATTTGTAAAAAATTGGTACTTTGCATAGCCTCAAAAAGCACATTTATAGTTTGTAATATCAATCCTACAGCGACAGTTAAGATTATGTCCTTCTTCTGCCATTCCCACCCCTTGCTGCTGCTGATCCACCACTTTGTATTGTGTCTTGATGATTGCCATAGTAATAATGCATCATACTAAGCTTTCCAGGCATAACAATAGAGCCTGATGGTCAACTGACTTCCTCTAAAGACATCTGCTCTAAGTTACACACAAGAATCCAGGGCTATGAGTATTACAAGGACTTCTATAAAACCCTTGACCAGCACAAGGAATAACTATGTGGAAAAGAGCTTGAGATTGGATGAACATTCTGGTATGAGGCCAAATTAAAATTTAATTAACATATGTAATTAAATGTTGAATTAGCCTACTAGTCTGAGATTACTGGGTTACTGCCTTCTCAATGACACTGACCCCCGAAGAAGCAGTCATTCCCTTTTGTAATAGGTGTGTTCTCAGTTAAGATGCT
This sequence comes from Alouatta palliata, assembly GCA_004027835.1. Lineage (NCBI taxonomy): Eukaryota > Metazoa > Chordata > Mammalia > Primates > Atelidae > Alouatta > Alouatta palliata. The sequence goes on from PVKV010041775.1 coordinate 4,435, forward strand.
TTACATTTGTACACAGTTCAGTAGTGTTCCTTGCATTTGACAGGTGAGAGTCATTCTAAGTAATTTAGAATTGGCTGCTTATTAAATACAACATGCTCTGCCTTCTCTCCAACTCTGCCCCTGTATGTCTTCTTTAAATAAAAAATACACATTTACAGACTTGTTAACATTAATAAATGAGCTCTGATGAGTGATGTAAATGTATTATTCATAATCATGGTGGGTTTTTGTTGAATTCCATATTTATCAGAAAATTCATGGAAAATAAAACACTTTCATGCTTTAAGACATGTAATTTTAAAATAAAATGTCAACTAAATTTGTTTTAAAAAGGACTTGGGGAAGGCTGGGCACCATAAAGAGATCCTGTCTCTAAAAAAAAAATTAAATTAGCTGGGCTTAGCATCTGCCTGTGTCCCAGCTATTTGGGAAGCTGAGGTAGGAGCTTAGCTTGAGTCTGGGAGTTTGAGGTTGCTGTGTGCTATAATCACAGCACTGCACTCCAGCCTGGGTGACACAGTGAGTCCCCATCTCTCAAAAAAAAAAAAAAAAAAAACTTGGGGAAAAAAAGAACCAGTATGTCCCATGCAGACAACATTCTGCAGAAATTTTTCTTTAAAAGCCCATCAGAATAAAATTCGATGTGATCATTAGAGAAATGCAAATCAAGGCAGGCCACAGTGGCTCACGCCTGTAATCCCAGGACTTTAGGAGGCTGAGGCAGGTGGATCACAAGGTCAGTGGTTTGAGACCAGCCTGACTCAGCATGGTGAATCCCATCTGTACCAAAAATACAAAAATTAGCCAGGTGGAGTGGTGCGCACCTGTAATCCCAGCTACTTGGGAGGCTGAGGCAGGAGAATCGCTTGAACCCGGGGGGGCAGAGGTTATAATGAGCTGAGATCGTGCCACTGCACTCCAACCTGGGTGACAGAGCAAGACTCCATCTCAAAAAAAAAAGAGAAATGCAAATAAAAACCACAATGAGATATCATCTCATGCCAGTCAGAATGGTGATTTTAAGTCAAGAAACAACAGATGCTGGTGAGAGTGTGGAAAAATAGGAATGCTTTTACACTGTTGGTGAGAATGTAAATTAATTTAACCATTGTGGAAGACAGTGTGGTGATGCCTCAGAGGCCTAGAACCAGAAATACCATTTGACCCCGCAATCCCATTATTGGGTATATACTCAAAGGAATATAAATGATTCTGTTTTAAAGATACATGCACATGTACATTCATCGCAGCACTATTCACAGTAGCAAAAACATGGAATCAACCCAAATATCCAACAATGATAGACTGGATAAAGAAAATGTGGTACTGCACACATATGTTCATTGTGGCACTGTTTACAACAGCAAAGACTTGGAACCCAACCCAAATGGCTATCAAAGATAGACTGGATAAAGAAAATCCATGTACATGTGGCACATGTACAGTATGGAATACTATACAGCCATAAAAAAGGATGAGTTCCTGTCCTTTGCAGGGACATGGATGAATCTGGAAACCATTATTCTCAGCAAACTGACCCAAGAACAGAAAACCAAACACTGCATGTTCTCACTCATAAGTGGGTGTTGAACAATGAGAACACATGGACACAGGGAGAGGAACATCACACATTGGGATCTGTTGGGGGTGAGGAGCTAGGGGAGGGATAGTAAAGGGTGGGGAGACTGAGGAGGGATAACATTAGGAGAAATACTTAATGTAGGTGAGAGGGTGGGGGATGGAGGCAGAAAACCAACATGGCATGTGTATCCCTATGTAACAATCCTGCAAGATCTGCACATGTATCCCAGAACTTAAAGTAAAATAAATAAATAAAAAGAAAATATTGTACATATACACCATGGAATACTATGCAGCTATAAAAAGGAATGAGATCATGTCCTTTGCAGGGACATGGATGGAGCTGGAAGTCATTATCTTCAGCAAAGTAACACAGGAACAGAAAATCAGACACCACATGTTCTCACTTATAAGTGACAGCTGAAAATAAGAACACATGGACATGGGGAAGGGAACACATTGAGGCCTGTCAAGGGGGCAAGGGGAGGGAGAGCATTAGGAAAAATAGTGAATGCATGTGGGGCTTAAAATGCCTAGGTAATGGGTTGATAGGTGCAGCAAACCACCATGGTGCAAGTTTACCTATGTAATAAACCTGCACATTCTGCACATGTATCCCAGAACTTAAAATAAAATACAATTAAATTAAAAAGAAAGAATAAAAGTCAGTGTGTACGAGCAAGAGCCAGAAGCTGTGTCTTTCAGATCTACTATTGCACTAGAAGGATGTGTTCTGGCAGTCAGACAAAACAGACATGTCTCATACCTGAAGATGCATGACTTCCTGTGGATGGTAGGAGGATTTTTGTGGATTTCTGTTAGACCCAGCTGCCCAGTAACCATCATGTTGCGTAAAACATAGTCTGAATCCTTGAAAAGAGGAAGACATTTCACTAGAAAGGAGTAATTAGACCTCATATTTCCATTACAGCTTTTGGGGACAGATAAAGAGAAAAAAATAGGAAAGCTTAAATGACCTCTGGTTTTAGGACAGTGACATTTTACTTAGTACCATTAAAGAACAGGATAATTTTTTTTTAATGGACAAATTTATTTTACATAATTGTGATAAAACTGTGTGTTTATATTGTTTTCCTGATGTTAAAAGTGCATTGTAAAACATTTGCAGAATACAGAGAAACCCAGAGAAAGTAAATACACCAAACACATTCTTTTAGGAGGTCATCGTCCTCACTGCTTCACCAAAACTCTTCTCGTCAAGGTTACCAGTGGCTCTCTCATTTCAAATCCACTGGTAAATCCCCAGTCCTCTTGGAAGCACTTGGTTCAGTGAACAATTCCCTTCTTGCTTTACTTTTTTTTTCTTCCTTTTTTTTTCTTTTCTTTTTTTGAGACGGAGTCTCGCCCTGTTGCCCAGGCAATGGCATGATCTCGGCTTACTGCAACACCTGTCTCCCGGGTTCAAGCAATTCTCCTGCCTCAGCCTCCCGAGTAGCTGGGATTACAGGAGTGCATCACCACACCCAGCTAATTTTTTTTTTTTCTTTTCTTTCTTTCTTTTTTTTTTTTTTTTGAGACAGAGTCTTGCTCTGTTGCCAGGCTGGAGCACAGTGGCACAATCTCAGCTCACTGTAAGCTCCGCCTCCCAGGTTCAAGCGATTCTTCTGCCTCAGCCTCCCGAGTAGCTGGGACTACAGGTGCCCACCATGCCCGGCTAATTTTTGTATTTTTAGTAGAGATGGGATTTCACCATGTTGGCCAGGATGGTCTTGATCTCTTGACCTCATGATCTGCCTGCCTAGGCCTCCCAAAGTGCTGCAATTACAGGCGTGAGCCACCACGACCTGCCAATTTTTGTATTTTTAGTAGAAATGGGTTTTCACCATGTTAGTCAGACTGGTGTCAAACTCCTGACCTCATGATCTGCCCATCTCGGCCTCCCAAAGTGCTGGGATTACAGGCGTGAGCCACTGCGCCCAGATGATTTACTTTCTTCACTTCGCTATTGGGGACACTCTCTCCTGGTTCTCCTCCTACCTCACTAAACAATCCTTCTCATTCTCCTTGCTTCTTGATCTCCCTTACTTCTAAGAAGTTTTCAAACTGTAGGTCAACCTGCAACTTACATGTGGGTTGTGAAAACATTTTAATGAACCTTGATCAATATTTTTTTTCACAGAAACTAGTTTATTTATAAGAAAGTATATTAACATAATCTGTAAATATGTGAACTGTAGGAAACACAAATTCAGTCAAGAGAAGTAAAGAGGGGTTTTGATGAATCATTCCTTTACAAAAATAATTCTTGGGGCATGGCTGTAGTCTTAGCCACTTTGGAGGCTGAGGCAGGAGGATCGCTTGAGTCTAGGAGTTCAAGGTTACAGCGAGCTCTGATCGTGTCACTGCACTTCAGCCTGGGTAATAGAATGAGACCTGGTCTCTAAAATAATGAAAATAAAGGTAAATAATTATTGGAATAAAGAGGAAATATGATAAGAGGATCCATAGGGGATTTGCATGCTGAATGGTGGTTGGAAGAGGAACAGCTGCTTTGTAACATAAAATTTGCTTTTGCCTCTATACTCCATGACCTCGAGGGTTCTTTCAAACTCTTTAGAAGGGAAATGTTGTCAACTTTATCCTTGGAAAATTGTGAAGATTATCCCACATCGACGATTGGGCTTCTAGCTTCTTTCTAAATGTATTTCTTTCATGATTTGTTATTTAGTGTTACATACTATTAGACTGAAAATACATATATTTTTTAATCTCACCCTGTGTATCTAGGTTTAAATGTTTAGCCAAAACTTTACTGTTTTTTTCTCCAAAATTGTATAAATTGACCACTCCTGCTGTTAGATTAGAAGCATAATACAGAAAATAAGAGGCTTATAATAAGATGCCTGAAAATAAGCTTTTTATTTGATTTTAGTTTGAACCAAGACTATAAAGTCAGCGAGTCCCTCAGCAATTATTCAGTAGTGGGAAAAGCACTCCTAGTTAGAATTTCCCAGGAAACCTTTTGCGAAAAGGCTGCAATTCTATTTTCCCTTCCTTTTCTTTCTTCTGGTTCTGGCTTGTTATTTTTTTCCCTTTCCTTTTCAATATCTATGCATTCTCACCTTTCCCATTACACATTGTTTATCTCCTTTGCTTTAATATTTATTCTCTTTTGCTTTTTTCTTGTTTGACAAACACTTAAAAAATGATATAAAAGAGAGAATATCAGAAAATATAACATGTCGGGCAAGTAGGTATTCTTTTGTGAAATTTGTGTTTCATGTGTATGCACGCACTCATGTAAGCAGTCAGAATATAAAATGTTTTTCACACTGTGAGTCACAGTCAATACAATTTTTTGGGCCACAGTGATTCCAAACACTTGGAGCACCTCAAGACTCAGTCCTTAGACATTTTTTTTCCTTTTCTCACTCATTCCTTTGGTCATCCCTTCCAGGCTCATGGTTTTGTGTTGTGTTTTGTTTATTGCAGTAAAATATACATAGCATATTTATCATTTTAACCATTTGTTTAAGTGTACAATTCAGTGGCATTCCATACCTTCACAGTGTTGTGTAACCCAGTCTCATGGCTTTAAATGCTATTTATTCATTAGCCTGGATTTCTACCCAAACACTGGGAGCCTATATCCAACTGCGTATTCAATATCTCCTTTAGATGTCTAACAAATATTTCAAATTGTAGTTAAAATTTTTTTTTGGCTAGACGTAGTGGCTCACACCTGAAATCCCAACACTTTAGGAGGCTGAGGTGGGACAACTGCTTGAGTCCAGGAGTTCCAGACCAGCCTGGACAACATAAGAAGACCCCCGTCTCTGAAAAAAAAAAGTTTCAATTTAGTAGGTAAAAAATCATCTTTTACTTAATTTTGTATTTATTTCATTGAGAATAATTGAATATGTTTTTTACATGTTTATAAACCATTTGCATGACTTTTTTTTTTTCCCCCAAGTATACTTGCCCTTTGCTTGTTTTTCTTTTGGATTTTTAAAAAAATCTCATTGATTTGTATAAAATAGTGTTAACCCTTTGCCAGATACATAGCAATTTCCCCCAATTTGTCATATGAAATTTAATTTTCTTTATAACTTTGGTGCAAGAAAGCTCTGCATTTCTATCTAGTCAATGTATCAACCTTCCCTTAATTGTTGCAACCTTTGGTGTAAGTAGCAATCCTTCTCCAGACCAGGACTGCAAGTTTTCTCTTAACCCTCATATTCTTAGTTATCCCATGAAAATTAAAATCATTTGTCAAGTTTTAAAAAAATCATGTTGAGATTTTTCTTGGAATTTTGTTAAATTTATAAATAATTCTTGGGATTAAATTATACCTTTTTTTTTTTTTTTTTTTTTTTGAGATGTTGCCCAGGCTGGAGTGTAATGGTGCAATCTTGGCTCACCGTAACCTCCACTTCCTGGGTTCAAGCGATTTTCCTCCCTTAGGCTCCCGAGTAGCTGGGATTACAGGCATGCACCACCACGCCTGGCTAATTTTCTATTTTTAGTAGAGATGGGGGTTTTTTCATGTTGGTCAGGCTGTTAAACTCCTGATCTCAGGTGATCTACCCGTCTTGGCCTCCCAAAGTGCTGGGATTACAGGCATGAGCCACTGCGCCCAGCAGAAATTATATCTTTAAAAAATGATCTCCTTGTGGGGAAAAAATAATAGCATTCTACTTTATCAAAACAATTTATGTCCCTTGACTTAAATTATATAGTTTGTTTCATATAGGGCCTAAGGGTGATGGGATGAGGTGGGGAAAATGTTCCAGACAGAGTAACATTTTTGAAATCCCTGCGGTAAAAGAAAATTTGCTTTCAATTATAAATAGTGGAATGTGAAACATTAATTGTAGTATTACATTTTTCTCCTCCTGAGAATCTCTCTTCTCCTGAGAGTCCTTCCCTCTCATTCAAGCAGAAAGTCTATCTGTTCACTGCCTTAGAAAAGGAATGTGATGAGGTAGAAAGCAGAAATCACTGGCTAGTCCAATTTTCAAATTTTTCCAAAAGCCTGCATTGCCATGACTTAAGATAGCTAACCAGGCACATGTTAGCCACTTGTCTCTCCTGAGACCCTAGGGAAATAAAAGACTGAGAAACTGATTTCTTTGCTGGCTGTCAGCTGGGGGCTGCCCTTAGTGCCCTGGGTCTTTGTACACAGCCCTGTGTATCTCGGGACCTGCAGTGGGATGTCAAATCACCA
>PVKV010041776.1:0-11191 GCA_004027835.1 Alouatta palliata
CCACACAAAAAAGAGAGTGTGTGGAAGGGGATCCAAACATGGAGTCCAAAGGGGTGTGGAAGAAGGGGACTTTTAACCTGGGAGGAACCCCCACCTTCTCCAAGACTTCTAGCCAATGAAAGGAGTTGAAAATTTAAGCAGACAGTGAAATCTCCCCGAGGGAGAGAGATGGGTGGGGGCATGGCCCTTGGAAATTCTTACCCTTAAAACTATGCCCCCTTGTGGACCCAGAAAGAGAACCCATTCCCTCAGTGATGTTTGCACAACTCTGCAAATATACTGAAAAATGTGGAATTTTACACTTTACACGGGTGGCTTCTTTGGTGTGGTATTAGCATTTTTCAATAAAACTTCAAAAAAAATGCCTGTGTGTCTTTTTATGTATTATTCCTCCAGAGTCCACGTTTTTCACTTGATGAAGAAATCAGGATTTTGTTTCTTCTTCTTCTTTTCTTTTCTTTTTTTTTTGAAACAGAGTCTTCTTCTGTTGCACAGGTTGGAGTGCAGTGGCACGATCTCAGCTCACTGCAACCTCTGCCCCCTGTGCTCAAGCAATTCTTGTGCCTCTGCAACCTCAGTGACTGGGGTTACAGGTGTGCACCACCATACCCGGCTAATTTCCATATTTTTAGTAGAAACAGCATTTCACCATGTTGGCTAGGCTGGCCTCAAGTTTCTGACCTCAGTGAGCCCCTCCTTGGCCTCCCAAAGTGCTGGGATTACAGGCATGAGCCACTGTGCACGGACCACCGCTTAGTTTCCATTGTTTCAGATGCCCTAGGACCATTTTATTCTACCTTAATGTCTGATGCATCGTCTCACTGGAAATTTTACATTAGTTCCCAAAGTATTTTACTCTTTTTAAGATTTATAAACTGCATACAGTTGCTCACATCTATAATCTCACCACTGCGAGGACAAGGTGGAAGGATCAGTTGAGTCCAGGAGTTCAAGACCAATCTCTGCAACGTAGTAAGACTCCCATCTTTACAAAATAAAAAAAAAAAAATTAGGTGAGTGTATTGGTGCATGCCTACGGACTCAGATACTAGGTAGGCTGAGGTGGGAAAAATCACTTGAGCCTAGTGGTCATAATTATACCACTACACTCCAGCCTGGGTGATAGAGCAAGACCCTGTCTAAAAACATTTTTTTGATTACATGTTTTTTTTTAGAAAACAAAATGCACACTTGGAGACTTGACACAAATTAATGACTTTTATAATCTACAGAAACAACAGCACAAATAATGAAACCCACAGTGAGTCTTTGGTGTCTTGGAGTTGTAAGAATTGTGAATTATGATTAATAACAAATATGTATAACAAGGACTCAATAAAGGATAGGGATTAATAAATTGCAATCCACATTTACTGAAGTAAGTTCTTTAAAGATGTACAAGAAAGACAAAGAAAAAGAAAAGACATTGAGAAACTGTGTTGGCTACCAAAATACTAAAGTTTACCTAAGTCCATTAATCAGCACACACACACACACAATGGATGTGTAAAATAGTCAGCACACCCTCCCAGGAATGTATCCTTCTATGACTAGTTCTGTGAGGGTAAGACAGGAGGTTCTATCGATCCTGGAATCAGGGATGGGGAAACTGTGAGGTCCTTGGAACGAGAGATGAGGGTCTGTAGATTAGTGATGGGTGGTCTTTAGAATACTGGTGAGGTCCATGGAATCAATGATTGTGGGTATGTAGGGTCAGTGATAAGAGAATCTGGTGTCACTGATAGGATGTGTGTGGAATGAATGAGAGAGTGTGGCCTCGATCTGTGAAAGCCGGATTTGTGGTGTCATCTGTCAGGGTGATGTATACTGATCTGTGTGTCCGTAGTGGAGATTCTATGGGATGGGCGAGTGAGGCTTTCTGGTCCCGGCCACTGTGTCTTCTAGGTCCTCCCAAGTGCACAGATTTCCTTACCTGGTCCTGGCTGGAGAGGCCTCCTTTCTCAAGCCCACCTCATGTGAAAGGTGGGTTGGTGGTAGGTTTTGTTTTTGTTGTGGGAGGGGGTTGGCTTTTTCTTTTTTTTTTTTTTTTTTTTTTTTTGGCAGGTGGGGTTTCCTTTTGACTCTTAGAGACTACAGACACATGCAGCTTTTAGGAAGTTTTTGTCTGGGCCGTCGCTAGATAATCCTAGCACTTTGGGTAGCTGAGGTGGAGCACTGCTTGAACCCAGGAGTTTGAGACCAGCCTGACCTACATGGCGAAAGCACTTCTGTACAAAAAACATGAAAATTAGCTGGATATGGTGGCACGTGCCTGTGGTTCCAGCTACTCAGGAGACTCAGGTGGGAGGAGAGCTGGAGCCCAGGAGGTCTAGGCTAGGGTGAGTTATGATCATGCCACTGCTCTCCAGCTTAGGTGACAGAGGGAGATCCTGTTTTAGGCAAAAACAAAAACAAACCAAATATAATGTCCATGTACTACACTCTAGATTTCTTTCCAAAGGGTTATATAATGCTATACTTAATATGAAACTACTCATTTCCTACACATTCACGATCACTTGTGTGCAGTTAAGGACGCTTAGTAGTCCTGAATTGTCCAAACCCTGCACACTGCAAAGAAAGGTTTGACTCTAGCCCGACTCCTGGAAAATAACCTCTCTGTCCTTGGAATATCCTGCCTGTCTGGTGTTACCCACACCAGATAGTCTATCTTAACAATGCAATTTACTGTGGGGACATTGGACCACGCAGTGTAGCGTCAGCTTGACCTTAGAAAGGGTGGACACAGAAACTAAGGTCATCCAAATGGGTGCTCTTGTCCATGCAACCAACCCCAGTGAAACCCTCAACACCAAGGCTCAGGTAAGCTTCTTGTTTGCGAGTACTTTCTGTATGTTGCTACATATCGCTGGGTGAACTGAGCACTGTCCACATGATGCCCCTGGGAGAGGACGGCTGGAAGCTTGTGCTTGATTAGTCCTGGACTCTGCCCTATGCAGCCTTTTCTGCTGCAGATTTTTATCTGTGTCTTTTTGTTGTAATAACCTATAACCACAAGAATAACAGCTTGACTCAGTTTTGTGAGTCCTTCTCATTAATCACTGAACCTTTGGGACCCCAAAACACAACTTTGTTGGTTCTCTAATTAAACTTTACTTGTTATATAAGAAACCTATGCTCATAATTGAAAAATCACACACTGAGAGCTTTTCATGCAGTCTGCTCCCTAACCCTGTTTCTCCAATGCTCCCAGATGTACTCCCTAAATAATCAAATGTTTACATTTTCTAAACTATTTCTAATCTCTATATCTGAGGGATTATCTCTGTGTTATACAGTAAGTAGATCCTGCCACTTCTTAATATATCAACTTGAATTATTACCTGATAACTTCCTGTTCTGATAGGTGATGACCTGGCTTATACCCACCCCTTACCCCAGTGCCTGGACTGCTTTCCAAATACGGTGCTCTCAGTATTTTTCAATGGCTCTATTGGTTACCATCCACAATGTTTGACAACTGCCTTATGCCTCATTTATTTACTTATTTTTAATTTTCTCAATTTTGAGGTTTAGGGGATACATGTGCAGGCTTATTACATGGGTAAATTGCATGTCACTGGGGCTTGGTGTACAAATGATATCATCACCCAGATAGTGACCGCAGTACTCAACAGTTTTTTGACCGATAGCCTCATGCCCCCCTCCCCACTCAAGCAGGCCCCAGTGTCTATTTTTCCCATCTCTGTGTCCATGTGTACTCCATGTTTAGCTCCCACTTATAAGTGAGAACATGAAGTGTTTGGTTTCCTGATGCTGTACTAATCCTTTTAGGATAATGACCTCCAGTTGCATCAACGTTGTTGCAAATGACATGGTTTCTTCTTTTTACAGCTGTGTACTATTTCACGGTGTATATGTACCACATTTTCTTTATCCAGTCTATATTGTAACCTTGCAGTATAGTTTGATGGGCATCACATACGCAACTTCAAACTATACTGCAAAGTTACAGTAGCCAGAACAGCATGATTCTGGTACAAAAATGGACACATCGGCCAATGGAACAGGATGGATGGGCAATGGGGAAAAGACTCCCTATTCAATAAATGGTGCTGGGATAAGTGGCTAGCCATATGCAGAACATTGAAGCTGGGCCACCTACCTTTCACCATATAAAAAAATTAACTCAAAATGGATTAAAGACTTAAATATAACACCTCAAGCTATACAAATCCTGGAAGACAACCCAGGAAACACTCTTCTCGACATCAGCCTTGGCAAAGAATGTTTGGCTATGTTTCCACAAAAGCAATTGCCACAAAAACAAAACTAGACAAGTGGTACCTAATTCAACTAAAAGCTTTAACACAATAAGTCAAACTGTCAACAGAGCAGGCAGACAACATACAGAATGGGAGAAGATACTCACAAACTATGTATCCAACAAAGATCTAATCTCCAGAATCTATAAAGAACAGATGGAACTTAAACAGAACCCTTACTGGGTAGCAAGTTCTGTCTGCATAAGACTCCCTTTGTTCTTATTTGGGTGGCCTTCGTTTATTTACACAAAGAAAGAACTGATATTCCCCATCAACTGTGGCTTTGAAAATGGTCGCAGTAACTTATGACACTTGGAGGAACGTTGCATTTATGTTACTGAGGTAGTGGCAGTATATGTGGCAGAAACATTTTGTTGTAGATGATGATGTTAATTTAATTGTGGAAGAAAGGTGTATGTTAGTGATGAGATGTCAAAAGATAACAGATAGGAGGCATCTGTTCTGTTTTTCTGGCCACTCAGTATCTTTTAAATATTTCTAGGCCTGGCGTGGTGGCTCACACCTGTAATCCCAGCTACTTAGGAGGCCGAGGCAGGACAATCTCTTGAACCCCGGAGAAGGATGTTGCAGTGAGCCGAGATCACAACCACTGTTCTTCAGCCTGGGTGACAGAAAGAGACTCCATCTCAAAAAAATAAAAAAATAAAAATAAAAATGTTTTAGAGACAGAGGCTCACTCTGTTGTCCAGGCTTCAGTGCAGTGGTGCCCTCACAGCTCACTGCAGCCTCAGACTACTGGGCTCAAGTTTGCTCCCACCTCAGCCTCTCAAAATATTGTAATCACCGGCATGAGCCACCACTCCCAGTCCATTTTGAATATTTTTGCCAGCTCTAGGAAATTTATTCAGTTTCTTGGGCTCTATGTCCCACCAATGAAAGTCATATCAAGATATTTCAAAACTGACCAACTTAGTCAAGGTTTCACATGGAATTCATTTTGCAGGTGAGGGTGGAGGCAGAGGTTCTGGCTTTCACAGGCAGGAGTAGTTGCTCATGTATCAGGTGCAGACAGCACATCAGTGTGGCAACAGTACCAATTCCCACAGCTCTTGTGCCAGCAGGAGAGGCAGGTGACTTACTGAATATGCCTGTCCCATGCCATGGTTTTGGGCATAGTTCCTAGAAGCCTAGCCTTGAGCCTGGATACCCTCCCTCCCAATCATTCTGTAAGCTACCTACATTTTTGGCTTAATTATCCAAAGGCTGAGACTGTTGCTTGCAATTGGAAGCTTTGAATGTTAAAGTATTAAACAAAACAACAGGCCAGGCCTGGTGGCTCATGCCTGTAATCCCAGCACTCTGGGAGGCCGAGGTGGGTGGGTCACCTGAGGTCAGGAGTTCATGGCCAGCCTGGCCAACATGGCAAAACCCCATCTCTACTAAAAACACAAAAATTAACCTAGCATGGTGGCACAGATATGTAATTCCAAATACTTGGGAGCTGAGGCAGGAGAATTGCTCCAACCCAGGAGGCAGAGTTTGCAGTGAGCCGAGGCTGTGCCATTACACTTCAGCCTGGGTGACAGAATGAGATTCTGTCTCAAAAAAAAAAAAAAAAAAAAAAAAAAAAAAAAAAAAAAAAAAAAAAAAAAAAAGAAAAAGAAAAAAAGGAAGAAAAATTGCTATAATTTTTGCAATCAATATTATTTTGCATGTATTGCGTATGTGGTTTATATAACTTTTTTACATCAAGAAACTTGTACAAATACCCACAGCTACTAAGCAGATGGACTGAAACTCAGGATAAACTGAGTTTTTTCTTCTGTGCTCCTCCAAAGATCAAACTATTGGATTCTGCACACCCACGAAATACTGAAGAATTATACTTTTACAATAGAAACTTGATTATTTTATTTTATTTTATTTTTTTAGATTTGTGCCCATATAGTACTTTTTATTATTGAGAATAGTCCTGTGAAGAAATTGCAGAAGCACCCGGTGCCTCACACCTGTAATCCTAGCATTTTGGGAGGCTGAGTTGAAAAAAATCACTTGAATTCAGGAGTTCAAGTGCGACCTGGGCAACATAGTAAGATGCTGTGTCTATGAAAATATATTTTTTTAAATCAGCCAGGCATGATGCTGTGTGCCTGTAGTCCCAGCTACTCAGGTGGCTGAGGCAGGAGGATTGTGTGAGCCAAGACCATTAAGGCTGCAATGAGCGTTAATTGGCTACACCGCCACACTCTAGCCGGGATAAAAGAGTGAGACGCTGTCTCAAAGAAAAATTGCAGGAGCATTTTGAACAGACAAAGAACAATTTATAAGAATAGCTAATGGATGAGCTTAGAAAGTCAAAGCCCAAAAACGGGATTTACTTTTCATCAGAGAAATAACTTGACAACTTGTAAAAAGGAAAATCACCAGAAAATTAAATTTAAGGGGTTAAATTGAGCAAAAAAATGACATGCAAATCGGATAGCCTGTGGATTGAGAGTAGACTCAGAGTTACTCCAGCTTAGTCATATGGTGGAAAAAGCAAAGTGACCTACAGAAAATGGATGGAAGGTACAGAAACAGCCAGAATGATTACAGCTTAGAATCTGCCTTATTTGAACATGATTTGAGCAGTTGACATTTTTATAAGTGCCAAAACACTGCAGGAGGTACCGAAATGGGCACAGTCTATTTATATATCAAGTTAGGTTTCAGTTTAGTATGCAAAAAAAAAAAAAACTATTGAAAATATTAAACATGAAAGTGGACAGCATTAGAATATAATTAATTTAATGATTTCTCTCTTTTGGTGATCTTCTCAATTTTGAGGGATACAGCAAAACTTTAGATATTGATACTACTCCATCAGAATAAAAAATGTACTTATTGGCCAGGCCTGGTGGCTGATGCCTGTAATCCCAGAACTTTGGGAGGCCAAGGTGGGCAGATCACCTGATGTCAGGAGTTTCAGATTAGCCTGGCCAACATGGTGAAACCCCATCTCTACAATAATGCAAAAATTAGCGGGACATAAAGGCGGGTGCCTGTAATCCCGTTGGAGGCAGGAGAATCGCTTGAATCCAGGAGGTGGAGGTTGTAGTGAGCTGAGATGTCAGCACTGCACTCCAGCCTGGGTGACAGAGCAAGACTGTGTCAGAAAAACAACAACAACAACACAAAAAAACAAAGAAAACAAAACAAAAAAAAAAGAAACAAAGATAGGGGAAAAAAAAGGACTTATTTAGTGTTAAATCCCACTGTAAAATAGCACAAATATATCTACATTTTTTTTTTAGAGAAAATTGGGCCTCAGGCTATTTTATTATTTTTATTTATTCATTTTTTTTTTAAAGCCTACAGCACCTGGTACTCCCAGGAGGTCTTCCATCCAAGTACTAACCAGGCCCGACCCTGCTTAGCTTCTGAGATCAGACAAGGTTGGGTGCTTTCAGGGTGGTATGGCCGTAGACTACAGGTTCCTTTTTTTAAATGAAGTTTCACTCTGTTACCCAGGCTGGAGTGCAATGGCATTGTCTCTGCTCATTGCAACCACAGTCCCCCAGGGTTCAAGCGATTCTCCAGCTTCAGCCTCCTGAGTAGCTGTGATTTTAGGTGGGCACCCTGACACCCACCTAATGTGTGTACTTTTAGTAGAGAGAGTTTCACCATGTTGGCCAGACTGGTCTTGATCTCCTGATCTCAGGTGATCCTCTTGCCTCGGCCTCCCAAAGAGCTGGGATTGCAGGCATGAGCCACTGCGTTCAGCCTATTATTTATCTTTTAAAGAGTTAGGGTTGGGCATGGTAGTTCACGCCTGTAATCCCAGCACTTTGAGAGGTCGAGGTGGGCGGATCAGAAGGTCAGGAGTTGGAGAGTTTTGTTATAAGTAATGTTGGCAGCAAAATTCTCTACATGTGAGTATACCCCATGAGTGTATACAAGATATTGCTTTTTTTCTTTTTCTTTTTGTAGAGCAGGTAGAAAACTGAAGAGACTGGGTGCGGTGTCTCACGCTTGTATTCGCAGTACTTTGGGAGGCCGAGGCGGGTGGATCACGAGATCAGGAGTTCGAGACCAACTTGGCCAACACAGTGACACACCGTCTCTACTAAAAATACAAAAATTAGCTGGGCGTGGTGCCTGGTGCCTGTAATCGCAGCTACTCCTCCCAGCTTTTCGAGAGGCTGAGGCAGGAGAAAAGCTTGAACCCGGGAGGCAAAGTGTTAGAGCAAAAAAAAAAAAAAAAAAAAAAAACTGTGGACAAACTGCCGTGATAGCAGAGATGTCTTCATTTTTGATCTTGTAAAAATCAGGATTGCCATTTTTTTTTGTTTGTTTGTTTTTTGAGACGGAGTCTCACTCTGTCGCCCAGGTTGGAGTGCAGTGGTGCAATCTCGGCTCGCTGCAAAATTTGCATTTTTAGTACAGAGGGGTTTCACCATGTTGGCCGGGTTGCTGTCTAACTCCTCACCTCGTGATCCATCTGCAACGGCCTCCCAAAGTGCTGGGATTACAGGCATGAGCCACTGTGCCTGACCAAAATCAAATATTTCTAAATGCAAGAAGGCTTTAATGCATTATGGGAAATCACATTTTCACCAGGAAACGAAGTTGTAGGGAGAAAGGGTGGCATGTCTCCCCAGCCTTGGCTCTGCCACCACCTCTGGCACCTCCCTGGTCGCAGACCCCAATGAGATACTCTGCAGGCCACCCCATCTAGGCTCCCTGGTTCCTCTTGGCAGCAGCCTCAGACTTGGTCCCCAGCAGCCTGGCTGATTGGGGCAGATCTTGTCCACCTGGTCCCCACAGTTGGCACCCAGTGTTTGCTGATGGCTGTGTGAGTGCAGGCTGGCCCAGGAGCCCCACTCCACACTGAGCCTGTGAATAGGGAGCCCCTGGTGCCTGGACTCAAGCGATCCTCCCACCTCAGCCTCCTGAGTAGCTGGGACTACAGGCACAGGCCACTGTGCCCCGCTAATTTTGTATTTTTAGTAGAGATGGAGTTTCACCATATTGGCTAGGCTGATCTCAAACTCCTGACCTCAGGTGATCCACCCTCTTTGGCTTCCCAAAATGCTGAAATTACAGGTGTGAGACACTGCGCCCGACCTTCCAGCTTTATTATGCTGAGAACAGCTTTTCTCCCCTCCAGTGCAATCCAGGCCGAGTGGGGACGGAGACTCCCCAGGCCAACAAGGAGCCCTGAGACAACATCTTGCAACCTGTGACCGGCCTGGCCCGGTTGCTAAGCGACAGGAGGGTCTTCCTGCAACAGGACCAGGCAGCTGCGGCGGATGAGCACTGGGACTTTATTACACGGCACGGCACTCGTGACAACGGGAGGGGTGGGCAGAAATGCAGGCTGGAACATTCCACAGTCCAGGGACGGTTGGTCATTCAGAAAGTACATGTTTCCAGAACACTCAGTAGTAAGGCCGTCTGGGATTATTCTGTGAA
Source organism: Alouatta palliata (assembly GCA_004027835.1). Lineage (NCBI taxonomy): Eukaryota > Metazoa > Chordata > Mammalia > Primates > Atelidae > Alouatta > Alouatta palliata. The sequence continues at coordinate 9,702 of PVKV010041776.1, forward strand.
AGGCAAAACAGATAACAGGAGAAGGGGGTTAATGCTAAAGTCAGCATTCCTCCTGTCCACAACCTTCTGGGGGCAGCTGAGCTCACACCCTGGAGGTGGCAGGGCAGGCTTTGGGGATGAAGGGCGTTCGAATGCAGGGGGTGGTAGGGGGCTCACTGGTGAGCCCAGCCTGGCTGGACTGAGGAAGGAAGGGAGCCTTCGGTTCCCACCGCCACTCTCTCCTGCCGACTGAGAAAAGGCGGCTCAGCTGGGGATGCGCACCAGAGGGTCAGGCCGGAAGCGGTAGGCCAGCATCATCCTCTTGCGGAAGGCCTCATACTCATCATCCTCCTTGGAGAGCTCGGCTGGCCGGTCAATGCCAAAGCCGGCGCCGTCCACTGCGGTGGTACCCCTACAGGGAGGAGATGAGGCGATGTGAGCGGGGGGCTGGGTCAGTGCCAGTGGGAAGGGGTCTGAGGCTGGAACTCCAGGCAGAGGGACTGGGCATAGCTGGGCTCTCGGCAGCACCTCCCAAGGGCGCAGGGCTGGGCTGGGCCATATCTGTGCAGAGAGAAGCTTGAACCCAAATGGTGAGGGAGGGGAGAGCCCGGGGGCTCCCAGGCCCCAGGGACTCACACAGGGAGGAGGAGCCCACAGTGCAGGTGGTCACAGGTCTTGGGATGGCAGGATGGTTACTCAAAGACAGCCTTGAAGGGGGCACTCAGGGCCAGGGTCATACCTGGGAGAGCTCCTGCCCATCTCTGGGACTGGTTTTGCACTCATGGAAAATTCAAAAAAGGCCTTCACAAGGCAGACAGGGTCCACAGACCCATGAGGGTCTGACTCATCTGTACCCACACCCACCTCGCCTGGCCTAGAGAGAATCACAAGGGGGACGGGAGGCGGCCCTGGGAAGGACCCGGCCCGTACGGCCTCCTGCACTGCAGGCTTGTGTCTGACAAGGGGTGTGCAGTGGGGCGCTGTGATCATTTTGCCACAAGGGAAATGCAATGCTATAAAGGGGTGGAATTGGGAGGTGGCAGGGGAACCATGCCCCAAGTTCATGGCCATGCCCTCCCCCAGGGCCATTCACTTGTTGATGGGGTTCTTGATGCCCTGGTCCTCTGAGCCCAGCCCCTCGCCCTCCTTCCAGCCCATCTTCATCAGCATCTGGTAGCCGATGTTCTCCACGGTCAGCTTGAACTCCTTGTACTCTGAGTAGTCGGGCTTGTGGCCCTCCTGTGGGGTGAGGAGGCAGCTGTCACCCACCAGGGCTAGGGCTGTGGTAGTCCCCAGATCCAACCCTCAGCCTTTGGCTTCAATGGACCAGGGGCCCATCTGCCTCCCTCTAGACTCCTTGAGAACAGATCAAGCTTCTCCTGCTTCTCAGGGTCCCCGGGGCCAAATTGGGCACCAAGCTCCCTGGTGGCCAAGTCAAAAGGGCAAGAGGATGAGTTACACAGGCCTTATCCACCTGAGCTAAAGCAATGGTTCACTGGCAAAGAGAAGCC
>PVKV010041777.1:0-11200 GCA_004027835.1 Alouatta palliata
AATTCTCCTGCCTCAGCCTCCCGAGTAGCTGGGACTACAGGCATGTGCCACCATGCCCAGCTAATTTTTGTATTTTTAGTAGAGACGGGGTTTCACCATGTTGACCAGGATGGTCTCGATCTCTTGACCTCGTGATCCACCCGCCTCGGCCTCCCAAAGTGCTGGGATTACAGGCGTGAGCCACCGCGCCCGGCCTGTGGCATCATCTTTAACACCAGGGCACATTCGAGCCATCACTGATGACTGTCTTTGTTTTTTCACTAGAGATATATCTTTTTTTTTTCCTTGAGATGAAGTTTTGCTCTTGTCTCCCAGGCTGGAGTGCAATGGTGCAGTCTTGGCTCACTGCAACCTCCGCCTCCCAGGTCCAAGTGATTCTCCTGCCTCAGCGTCCCGAGTAGCTGGGATTTCTGGTGTCCACCACCATGCCTGGCTAATTTTTGTATTTTTAAGTAGATATGGAGTTTCACCATGTTGGCCAGGCTGATCTCAAACTCCTGACCTCATGCGATCCACCCACTTTGGCCTTCCGAAGTGCTGGGATTACAGGCGTGAGCCACCACACCTGCTGAGGTATATCTTTGAGATGGGGTCTCTGCTGTCTTGAAAGGCACTTTGGGGCCTACAAGCTGTCCGTGCATGGGTAACCGTGGCTTTTGTGAAGAGTTATTTTTATCTTCCTAAACCCAGAGATTTCCAAGTGCTTTTCAGACTTCACAGGTATTTCGGGAAAACGGAAACTGTTTTTCCTCTACCCTCACAGCACAGCAGTCAGCACAGAGGAAGACTTCTGTGACCAAATGTGGTGGGGGAGGGAGTTTCTCACCACCACGTGAGCAGTCAGTTCTGCTGAGTGTCCTTCACTTCAACCCCATCACTGCCTTCCTGGAGAGAGTCAGGCCACAGGGTGAGGGCTCAGTCCCCAAGATGTAACCACTCAATGGGGTCATCTTGCCTGCTGCCTAGGCAGGGCTGATTCATCAGCTCTCTCATGGGAATTACCCTAGAGAGAGCGAATCATGCGGAGCCGGCTCTGCGGACAACAGTTTTATTATGACTCAAATCAGTCTTCCCGAGAATTTGGGGATCAGAGTTTTTAAAGACAACTTGATATGCAGGAGGCCAGAGAGTTGGAGAAGAAAGGGTAAGGAGTTGAAGCTGTCCTCTTGAGTCAGCTCCTTGGTGGGGGCCGCCAGATCAGATGAGCCAGTTTATCAATCTGGGTGGTGCCAGATGATCCATCCAGCACAGGGTCTGCAAAATATCTCAAGCACAGACTGATCCGAGGTTTTACAATAGTGATGTTATCCCCAGGAACAGTTTGTGGAAGGTCAGAATCTTGTAGCGTATAGCTGCATGACTCCTGAACCATCACTTCTTTTTCTTTTTGAGACAGGGTCTCACTCTGTCACCTAGGCTGGAGTGCAGTGGCGCTATCATGGCTCACTGCAGCCTCAACCTCACAGGCTTAAGCAGTCCTTCCATCTCAGCCTTCCTAGTAGCTGAGACTACAGGTGTACACCGTCACACCCTGGTTAATTTTTGTATTTTTGGTAGAGACAGGGTTTTGCCATGTTGCCCAGGGTGGTCTCAAACTCCTGGGGTCACGTGATCCTGCCTCAGCCTCCCAAAGTTCTGGGACAACAGGGGCCAGCCACCGCATCTGGCCCTAAACCATAATTTGTAATCTTGTCTATTTGTTGTCCTGCAAAGGCAGTCTAGTCCCAGGCAAAAAGGTGGTTTGTTTGGGGAAAGGGGTGTTACTGTCTTTGTTTTAAACTATAAACTAAGTTCCTCCCAAACTTAGTTTGACCTGCGCCCAGGAATGAACAAGGAGAGCTTGGAGGTCAGAAGCGAGGTGGGATTGGTTAGGTCCGATCTCTTGCACTGCCTCAGTTATAATTTTGCAGTGGTGGTTTCAAAGACTGCTCTGCTTCTGACACCAGTCTCGAGTCCTGGCCTCCGGAACTTCCGACTGACCACTGGGTTCAAGCTGGGGTTCCCACAGCCCCCTCTCTTTGGGTTCGATTGATTTGCTGAGGTGACTCACAGAACCCAAGGAAACACATATATTTAACAGTTTATTATAAGGGGTATTACAGAGGCTACAGATGAGAAGATTCGTAGGGTGAGATATGGGGGAAAGGGCTTGGAGCTTCCTGGGGGACCCGCTACCCCACCCGCCACTCCCCAGGAACCTCTCCAAACCCTGTTCTGTGGGTTTTTAGAGAGGCTTCCTGAAGACAGCATTCCTTCCCCCAGGGTAGAGGGCGGGAGCTCTGGGGAGGGTCTTATAACCTACAGTGGAAAGTCAGATGAGAGTGAAGACCTGGGACAGATTCTGTTTTCTGAGGCCTGACACACCCAACATTGTAACAAAAGACTGACAGGGAGATGGAAGTTACGAGCCAGGAACTGTGCAAGAAAACCATGATGTGTCATGATACCACAACAGGTAAACCTACATCACTGTTAAATCAGCTCAGTATTTTTAACATGAGAAAAAGTGATGAGATGCCCACCTGTGCTGTTCCAGTGCCTGCTGGGAGCCGGCCTCCCAACCCCACTGGTTCTCTTGGAAGAGGGTGAACACACAGCGAAGCCTCCTTGGCAGTGGGTCCCTCCCCTCCCAGGAGGCTTCTCCTGCTGCTCCCCAACCTCGAAGCTTCTTGTGGTCCTTGTTGAAACTAGGTGCTTGTTAGGGATGCCTGCTGGCTGACAGGCAGATTGCATCCAGATGCTGAATCTGTGCTGTTTAAAGCCAATTAATCTCAGCCTTGGGGCTTTGAGGATCATCCGGAGATGGGATTTGTTTGGAAGCAGGGCAGGCTGTTCTGTAATGAGGTCAGAAGGAAAGGAGCACCATGCCGGCCGACTTACAGGGCCTTGGTGTATGGGGCTTACCGTGGGTCCTGAGTGTGATCCACAAAGCAGTGGAGAAGCTGGGCTCCCTCACTGGGTGGTGGGTCAAGTCACTTGCTGTGTGGATTTATCAGGTTGCTCTTCTGTGCAGAGCACAGAGCCCTGGGAGTACGTATCTCACGTAGAGGGGGCAGTGCATGCCATCCGCCTGGCCTGGCTGCCTGAAGCTTTAGAAAACGGGGTGACCCGCTGAGTCCTGAGACCTAGTGTGAAGGAAGCTCACCAGTGAGGGGAGGCAGGCTGTTTGGGTCTGGAATAGCAGGTGCGCAGGAACTGGCAGATAAAGGCTGCAGGGAGCTGGAGCCACACGGGCTGGGCCACATCCTTGGTCTATCTTCTCATACTGTGCCAAGACTCAGAGTCTGAGATCAGACTTTATTTTGAAAATGGCCAGGAGTCTTGGGCAGATTGGAGGCCAAATAAGGTATCGTGATCAGATTCTCAGAAGACTGCCGGGCGCGGTGGCGCGTGCCTGTAGTCCCAGCTACTCGGGAGGCTGAGGCAGGAGGATCTCTTGAGTCCAGGAGTTCTGGGCTGTAGTGCCCTATGCTGTTCAGGTGTCCGCACTAAGTTCGGCATCAATATGGTGACCTCCCGGTAGTGGGTGACCACCAGGTTGCCTAAGGAGGGGTGAACTGGCCCAGGTCAGAAACGGAGCAGGTCACAACTCCCATGCTGATAAGTAGTGGGATTGCAACTATGAATAGCCACTGCACTCCAGCCTGGGCAACATAGCAAGACCCCGTCTCTTAATAAAAAAAAAAAGAAAAGAGAACAGATTCTCAGCAGAGTAACCCCCATGGGTGGCTGTGACCAATGAGTTAAAGAGTCGAGCCCAGTAGCAGAGGGCCTGATACAGGATGGTGCCTCAGGCAGTCCTCAGAGGAGAAGAGGTCCAGAGACCTCATAGACCTGAGACTCTGCAGAGAACCGTTGTCATGACTCAGGGGCATTGTGCAAAGGGTTCTGAGTCATCAGAGATCATAGTGATGTTGTGTCATTTAATGTGTATTTGCTAATATTCCACTTCTTTCCCTGTGTGTGCTTAGCTGTGCGGGTGGCCTACATGTACGAAACGTTTCAGTCTCCAAGACTGTACAGACAGTGGGACTTACTGCATCCGACACTGGGGCGACGGCACTGAACCAGCGTGAGATGGGAGTTAGAAACGCCTTCCTGCAGTGATGTTTGGGTTCAGGTCCCAGTGGCTGGAGGAGCCTGCCCTGTGGTTAGGAGGGGCCTGGCAGGCAGAGGGGCACCTGCAGCCCGTCCCAGGCTCTGAGGGCACGTGGCAGCAGCAGGCAGGAGCCTGGGGTCTAGGAGTCCTCAGTGGAACGGGAAGCCTGGTTCAGCATTTTTGAAAAGATTCCTTTGGCAGTCAAAAACGTGGGAATGCACAGCAGAGAGGCCAGTTCAGGTCTGTTGCAGTAAGACACGGTGTTGGCCAAGGTATGGGCATTGGGGTGGGAGACAGCGAGAAATCAAGGCTCGCTCCGTGGGTTAGACGATGGGGCTGCTGTAGGAACTGAGGGAGACGAGGAACGGAAGTGTAGGGGAGCACTGAGATGGTCGGCAGAGACCCTGCTGGCTCTGGCAGTGAGGGGGCACACAGCAGCTTGGAGGAGCCAGGCCGAGGTGGTTCAGGTGGCCTGATGGGCCTAGGGTACTCAGCAGGACTGGGTGGGGGGTGGGGAGGGCACCTGCCTCACAGGAAGTATGTGGGATGGAGTGAGGCTGTCTTTGCTCCGGAGCCTCATTGGAGAAGCTCTTTCTCAGGACCCCCAGGGGGTCCTGGTACCCCCAGTGGGTGTGTCCTGCTGATGAGCCTTTTCTGGAGGGGCCCACGCGTCTGGCAGCCCCTTACCCACCTCCTTCTTGTGCTTCATCACGGCTGGTGCTCAGCCTGGCTCTGCCCTGGTGCTCGCTCCCCCTGGGAGTTGGGACTTTGCACAACCATTGCTGTGCCCTGAGACAGGCGGGGGCTTCTTTCTGCTCTGGCAGTAGCACCTGGGCCGTGTCCCACCAGGCCGCAGTTTGTTCCTGTCCCCCAACTGGATGTGGCTTCTTGAGGCCATGCAGTGCCCCTGTGTGGACACCAGAGAAGAGTTGCAGGGGATTTCTGTGTCCAAATGGAGCTCATGCTTGGGGGTCAGCCAGGAGCAGCCAGAAGAAACTTTCTTTTTTAATAGACCACTCACTGCAGTGTGGAACTCCTGAGTTCAAGTGATCCTCCCACATCAGCCTCCCGAAATGTTGGGATTTCAGGTGAGAGCTACTGTGCCCAGCCTGTTGCTTTTGTGATCTTTGTTTTTAAATTTTACTTTTTCTAGCAATTTATGGTTTTACCAAAATATTAGTCCATGATGAACAAAATAAAAGAACAAAGGAATCTACTTTTGAATGGTATGTTAGACCATTCTTACATTGCTAGAAAGAAATACCTGACACTGGGTCATTTAAAAAGAAAGGAGATTTAGGCCGGGCGCGGTGGCTCACGCCTGTAATCCCAGCACTTTGGGAGGCTGAGGCAGGTGGATCAGGAGTTCAGTCAGCCTGACCAACATGTTGAAACCCTGTCTCTACTAAAACTACAAGAATTCGCCAGGTGTAGCGGTGCACGCCTGTAATCCCAGATAGGAGGCTGAGGCAGGAGAATTGCTTGAACCCGGCAGACAGAGGTTGCGGTGAGCTGAGATCGCTCCATTGCCCTCAAGCCTGGGCAACAAGAGTGAAATTCCATCTCAAAATAAATATACAGTGTGAAAAAAAAAAGAGTAGTATTTAATTATGATTTTAAAGATAAATAAATAAATAAAGGAGTTTTAGTTGGCTCACGGTTCTACTGGCTGTACAGGAAGCATAGCAGTGGCACCAGCCTCTGGGGAGGCCTCAGGAAACTTACTCCTGGAAGGTGAAGGGGGAACAGGCACAAAGCAAGAGAGGGAGTGTGAGTGGCGGAGAGGTGCCATCCACTTTTAAATGACCAGATTTCACCAGAACTCACCAAGACAGTACCCCCACCCTCCAAACACCTGTACCAGGGCCCACCTCGGTGGTGGGGGTACAGTTCTACACCAGATTTGGGCAGGGATAAATACCCTAACTGTCAGGTGTTGAATCTTCTGGGAGTAGGGCGTTGGGTAGGAAGTTGGCTCTGAGGGACTGACGTGGGTTCCATTCCTCACGGAGTCAGCAGCCTTAGTTTTCTCAGCTATGAAGTGGACAGAGTGCTGCATTAAAGCTATTTTATAGAACCTAGCTCTTGTAGCTGGGCGAACCATGTTTCCCGTCTTTCCTTCCTCTATTTTCTCTGGATTTCTTTCTTTCTTCTTCTTTTTTTTTTTTTTTCTTGAGACAGTCTTGCTCTGTCACCAGGCTGGAGTGCAGTGGCGCAGTCTCGGCTCACTGCAACCTCCGCCTCCTGGGTTCAAGTGATCCTTCCACCTCAGCCTCCCTAGTAGCTGGGACTACAGGCACCTGCCACCACGCCCAGCTAATTTTTGTATTTTTAGTAGAGACAGTTTCACCATGTTGGCCAGGATGGTCTTAATCTCTTGATCTCGTGATCCGCCTGCCTCGGCCTCCCAAAGTGCTGGGATTACAGGCGTGAGCCGCCGTACATTTTTGCAGCAAACCACATTGCCATGTATGTACCTATGCAACAGTCCTGTATGATCTGCACATGTACCTCAGAACCTAAAGTGCAATAAAATATATATTTATATATTAAAAAAAATTTTTTAAATTTTTGGAAACAGAGTCTCACTGGTGCCCCGGCTGGAGTGCAATGGCATGATCTTGGCTCACTGTAACCTCTGCCTTCTGGATTCAAGTGATCCTCCTGGCTCAGCCTCCTGAGTAGCTGGGACTACAGGCGCCCACCACCATGCCCCACTAATTTTTATATTTTTAGTAGAGATGGGGTTACACCATGTTGGCCAGTTTGGTCTTGAACTCCTGACCTCAGGTGATCTGCCTTCCAAGCTGGAGGGCAGTGGCATGATCTCAGCTCACTGTAACCTCCATCTCCCGGGTTCAAGCAATTCTCCTGCCTCAGCCTCCCAAGTAGCTGGGATTACAGGCACGTACCACCACACCTGGCTAATTTTTTTGCTGTTGTTGTTTTGTTTTGTTTTTTGAGATGCAGTATCACTCTGTCACCCAGGCTGGAGTACAGTGGTGTGATCTCAGCTCACCGAAACCACCTCCTGGGTTCAAGTGATTCTCATGCCTCAACTTCCCGAGTAGCTGGGACTATAGGCACGTGCCACCGTACCCAGCTAATTTTTTTGTATTTTTAGTAGAGACGAGGTTTCACCATGTTAGCCAGGATGGTCTTGATCTCCTGACCTCGTGATCCGCCTGCCTCGGCTTCCCAAAGTGCTGGGATTACAGGCGTGAGGCACCGCAAGCCTTATTTTTGTATTTTTAGTAGAGACAAATTTTTGCCATGTGCTAGGCTGGTCTTGAACTCCTGACCTCAAGTGATCTGCCCACCTCAGCCTCCAAAAGTGCTGGGATTACAGGTGTGAGCCGCCATGTCCAGCCATGGTGACTCTTGATAGGGAATGGGAGGTGGGTATTGTAGAAGGAAAGTTAGGGCCCCTAACCGTGTACCCGTACCTGCCTTTTCTTTACTGCAGTGGCCACCATGCTGCCGCTGGGCTCGGAGCCGGCCCTGAACGAGCTATTGCTTCGAAAGGAGGAGGAATGGAGGGCGCTGCAGGCCCGCCACACCCGGCTGCAGGAGGCGGCTCTGCAGGACACACAGAGCCAGCTGCAGGAGGCTCAGGGGAAACTGCGGTGCCTGCAGGAGGACTTCGTCTACAACCTGCAGGTGCTGGAGGAGCGGGACCTTGAGCTAGAGCGCTATGACGCTGCCTTCGCCCAGGCCAGGGAGTGGGAGGAGATCCGGCGGGCGGAGGTGAGCGAGCTCAAGATAGAGGCGGCCAAGCTGAGGCAGGCGCTAGCCAGAGAGGCCAGGAAGGTGGAGGAGCTGCAGCAGCAGCAGCAGCTGGCGTGGCAGGAGCATCGCCTGGAGCTGGAGCGCGTCCACAGGTGAGCCACGACAGACGCGCCTTCTGTGCGGCGCCTGGCGGAGACCCCCGCGGGCCTCCTGCTCTGCCGAGCTGCCTGAGTGCTGTCCGATCTCACCGCCCCCGCTCCTGCTGCTGATTCCAGGAGACGGGAGCTGGTCTGAGCGGCCGAGTGCCTCATGGCCTCTAAACGCCTGTTTGTTGAGTGATGTGAATCCCATGGACCCAGGAATGCCCTGGCTGTCTTTTTCGGGGTTCCGATACAACTCTGAAATTAATGGAGATTGTTTTCAATATTTGGAATTTATTTCATTAATTATAAATTTATATTATCTTAATAACATATTTGAATTTATAATGATTTTAATATGAAGTCTAGTAATTTCAAAACTCAATGAGCTGACTTAAGGCAAGTCAGCAAAAAACCTAAAGTCTTTGTTGTGGAGCCTGTGCTGGGGCCCCTGGAACTCACCCACATGCCTGGTGTCCCCTCAGCTCCACTCACCCAGCCATGCTGTGGAGAGTTTGAGGAGACAGGGAGGGAGGGAGGGAGCATTCTCTGACAAGCTCTTCCATCCATCCCCCCCACTTGGGAAGCACTACATATTCAACATAGCACATTAGCTGTTAGATGCCCTTGCCCATGTGATGCGTGTGTGCAGACGTCAGGAGAGCCGGCTGCATGCTCTATTTGCACTTCACAGGATCCTGGATATTTTTTCATGTTTTATATATTCTTTTTTTTTTTTTTTTGAGACGGAGTTTCGCTCTTGTTACCCAGGCTGGAGTGCAATGGCGCGATCTCGGCTCACCGCAACCTCCGCCTCCTGGGTTCAAGCAATTCTCCTGCCTCAGCTTCTCGAGTAGCTGGGACTACAGGCACGTGCCACCATGCCCAGCTAATTTTTGTATTTTTAGTAGAGACGGGGTTTCACCATGTTGACCAGGATGGTCTTGATCTCTTGACCTCGGCCTCCACCCGCCTCGGCCTCCCAAAGTGCTGGGATTACAGGCGTGAGCCACCGCACCCGGCCCATGTTTTATATATTCTAACATAAGCAGCATTTTTCTTTTTTTTTCGAGATGGAGTCTCGCCGTGTCGCCCAGGCTGGAGTACAGTGGTGCAGTCTTGGCTCACTGCAACCAGGTTCAAGTGATTATCCCGCCTCAGCCTCTGGAGTACTACCTGGGACTACAGGTGCCTACTGCCATGCCTGGCTAATTTTTTTTTTTTTTGAGACAGAATCTCACTCTGTCACCCAAGCTGGAGCGCAGTGGCACGATCTCAGCTCACTGCAATCTCTGCCGCCCAGGTTGAAGCAATTCTCTTGCCTCAGCCTCCCAAGTAGCTGGGCTAACAGGCACCTACTACCACGCCAGGTTAATTTTAGTAATTTAGTAGAGACAGGTTTCACCATCTTGGCTGGTCTTGAACTCCTGAGCTTGTGATCCACCCGCCCTAGCCTCCCAGAGTGCTGGGATTACAGGTGTGAGCCACCACACCTGGCTGTAAGCAGCTTTTTAAAACACTTTAAAGCCACAAGAGTAAACTATTCTTATCATACAAGGTCATTTCTTACAGAAGATGATGCCATGGAATGTCCAAGTGAAAGCCTACGGGCAGTCTGTTGTGTCATCTCCAGGACCAAACAGAGCCTCCCACGCACACTGCTTCAAAATGTGTATACCTTTGGTAAATATTTGGTTTAGCTTTTCTTAATGCTGTTTTATTACCATAGTGACAAGAATGGTGAGATTGACCACCACCGGGAACAGTATGAAAATCTCAAATGGAGGCTGGAGAGAAAACTTGAGGAGCTCGACAGTGAGCTCACTCTGCAGAGACAGGTACAGCCTCTAGGGGTCGGCCCTTCCTGGGTGCTTTCCCCGCCTGCCCACTGTGAAACTACAGTCATATAGGGTTGAGGAAAAGACAGCCATTGGTTTCATTGCCTGCATTCTCCTTGGGAGTAAAGTAGGGTCACTGGGGCGGATGCCACTCTGGGATAGGCTGCAGGGAAACAGGATGGGATGTCTACGTGCAGCCACTCTCAGTGTTTCCTTTCCTCATGGATTAGTCAGGGTTCTCCAGGGAAACAAGCAATAGCAGATGTGTAGATGTATAGGAGATAAATTGTAGGAATTGACTCATGCAGTTATGGCAGCCATGAAGTCCCACAGTTTGCCCTCTGCAAGCTGGAGAACCTGGGAAGCTGGTGGTGTAATTCAATCCAGGTTCAAAGCCCTGAGCATGAGGGAGACACTGATGTGAGTCCTGGTCCAGTTCTGAAGGCCCAGGACACAGGAGCCCGACGTCTGAGGGCAGGAGAAGGTGAATGTCAGCTCAAGCAAAGAGAGTGAATTCACCCTTCCTTACATTTTGTTCCATTCAGGCCCTCAGTGGATTGGATGCTGCCCATCCACGCTGAGCAGGAAGGATCATCCTTACTTCGTCTATGAATTCAAATACTAATCTCTTCTGGAAGCACCCTTGCAGACACTCCCTGAGATAATATTTGACCAGCTATTTGGGCTGCCTGTAGCCCAGTCGTTTTTGCCACATGAAATTAACCAGCATACCTCAGAAATGATGAAAGGTTTAAATTTATTTTTAGAAAACGTGTAATTTTTAAAATATGAGGTATTTACTGTAGAAAATAATTTGGAACTCCAGTTATGGTAAGTTTGAAAACAGTTGCTTCAACTGACAATTGGCAGTCACCAAATTTCTTCTCGAGGGTTCTCAAAACTAAGCCTATACCTCCAAGAGACTCAACTGTGCTGGGGTTTTGTGGAAGGACATCCAATAGACTTATATCCAGAGACCACATTCAGAGATGCTGCCACTGTGTGCACGTGTGACAAGGGGTTGGGTCTCTGCATGCACAAGTGTGATGAGGGGCTGTGTCTGTGCAGGTGCAGGTATGACCTGGGGCTGCGTCTCAGTGGGTGCAGGAGTCACGAGGGGCTGTGTCTGTGCAGGTGTCATGAGGGGCTGTGTCTCTGCAGGTGTCACGAGGGGCTGTGTCTCAGTGGGTGCAGGAGTCACGAGGGGTTATGTCACTGCAGGTGTCACGAGGGGCTGTGTCTCTGCAGGTGCAGGAGTCACGAGGGGCTGTGTCTGTGCAGGCGTCACGAGGGGCTGTGTCTCTGCAGGTGTCACGAGGGGCTGTGTCTGTGCAGGTGTCACGAGGGGCTGTGTCTCTGCAGGTGTCACGAGGGGCTGTGTCTCTGCAGGTGTC
>PVKV010041778.1:0-11186 GCA_004027835.1 Alouatta palliata
CCTCCTGGGTTCAAGCAATTCTCCTGCCTCAGCCTCCCGAGTAGCTGGGACTACAGGCACGTGCCACCATGCCCAGCTAATTTTTGTATTTTTAGTAGAGACGGGGTTTCACCATGTTGACCAGGATGGTCTCGATCTCTTGACCTCGTGATCCACCCGCCTCCGCCTCCCAAAGTGCTGGGATTACAGGCATGAGCCACCGCGCCCGGCCTCAAGCGACTTTCTTGACTCAGCCTCCCAAGTAGCTTCAAGCTGGGACTGCAGATGTGTGCCACTATGCCTGGCTTTGTATTTTTTTGTAGAGATGGGGGTCTCACTATGTTCCCCAGGCTGGTCTTGAACTCAACCTCAAGTGATTCTCCTGCCTCAGCCTCCCAAAGTGCTGGAGGTGGGATTACAAGCATGAGCAACCATTCCTGGCTTTAATGTGGTTCCTGATGTGAGGTAGACTGTGGCCATCCCCACAGATGGGGGAGCCCTCCAGCTTGAGAGCACACTGGAGAGATGAAAGCACAGAGCAGTGGTGGGGTTTTGGGGATTTGAGAATCAGCAAACTCTCTCTCCCATGGTTGGGAGAATAATGATTCAGGAGGTAGAGCAGACAGTGGAGATCCGAGTGTCCCGTGAGTGCAGATGAGTTAGCCACAGGCAGTGCAGGCCTTCAAATGCCTGCTGAGGTTTGGGGCAGAGTAGAGAATAGATTGGGAGCACCCTCCCCCAGCAGATGGCTTTGAGAACACAGGGACTTTCAAAGAGGCAGGGCCACAGATGCCTGCTTTCCCCCCCACCCAGGCTCACCTATCAGAATAGTTATTCCTGCTTTCTTGTGAAGAGTAGGTGAGAGGACAGAGAGGGGTACTCTAATGGTACTCTGTGGGGAAGCATGAGACTGAGGACAGGAGCCCGTCCCCCAGACTCCCTATAGGCGGGTGTGGGAAATGGTGGGTATCTGGAGGAGGCGGCGTAGTTCAAGTAGGGAATAGTGGAAATTAGTCTAGAAAGAAAAGTGGCTGGGTGTGGTGGCTCACACCTGTAATCCCAGCACTTGGGGAGGCCGAAGCAGGGGGATTGCTTGAGCCCAGAAATTCAAGACCAGCCTGAGCAACATGGTGAAACCCCATCTCTGCCAAAAATAAATAAATTAAGCCGGGCGCGGTGGCTCACGCCTGTAATCCTAGCACTTTGGGAGGCTGAGGCGGGCGGATCACCTGAGGTCATGAGTTCAAGACCAGCCTGACGAATATGGTGAAACCCCGTCTTTAAAAAAAAAAAAAAAAAAAAAAAAAAAAAATATATATATATATATATATATATATATAAATTAGCTGAGTGTGGTGGCGTGCTCCTGTAGTCCTGGCTACTCGGGAGGCTGAGGTGGGAGGATCACCTAAGCCCAGGAGGTTGAGGCTGCAGTGAGCTGTGATTGCACCACTGCACTCCAGCCTGAGCGACAGAGTGAGACTACATCTCAAAAAAAAAAAAAAAGGAAAGCTGGGCCAGCTTGGTGGACTCTGTGCTTGCAGGGGCAGCAGTGCTGGCTGTACATCCCCTCCTTAGTGTGCAAACAGCACTGGGCTGTTGTCTCCTCTAGTCCCGTGGGGGTAAAGGTGACCATCACGTCTACCTCAGTAAAGGGTTTTATGGGTGGGCAACATGGTTCTCACTCATTCCTCAGCAGTAGACCTCTTCTCTGCTCTTCTGAGTGGCATTAGAGCCACACCCAGTATGATATGTTTTGGTGCCACCAAGATCAGGGTCCTCTGGGCCTGCACCATCAATTATAGTAGCCACAAACTGTATGTGGCCATTTGCATTAAGTCCAATTAGATAAAATGAGAAATTCAATTTCTGTCTCACCAGCCACCCACACTTCTTTTTCTTTTAGTATTTGTTCATTTTATTTATTTATTTATTTTTGAGATGGAGTCTTACCCTGTTGCCCAGGCTGGAGTACAGTGGTGTGATCTTGGCTCACTGTATCCTCCGTCTCCTGAGTTCAAGTGATTATCCCAACTGAGCCTCCTGAGCAGCTGGGATTACAGGCACCTGCCACCACACCTGGCTAGTTTTTGTATTTTTGGTAGAGACGGGGTTTCACCATGTTGATTGGTGAAGTTGGTCTCGAACTTCTGACCCCAGGTGATCCGCCTCGGCATGAACCACCCCACCCAGCCTTTTCTTTTCTTTTTTTTTTAGAGACAGTTTGACTCTGTCGCCCAGGCTAGAGTGCTGTGGTGCTCTCATAGCTCACAGCAGCCTCAAAACTTCTAGGCTTAAGTGATCTTCCCACTTCAGCCTCCCGGGTAGCTAGGACTACAGGCTCATGTCACCACACCTGGCTAATGTCTTAATTTTTTTTGTAGAGACAGGGTCTCACAAAAAGACTCCTGGTTTCCAGCCATCCTTCTGCTTCAGCCTCTAAAGTGCTGGGATTACAACTAGCCACATTTCAAGTGTTCAGTAGCCACATGTGGTTAGTTGGCTAGTGGTTACCATAACGGATAGCATAAGGGGATGGGACATTTCCATCACTGCAGAGCATTCTATGGGGCACACTCATACAGGCTAAAAGTGGCCCATCAGAAAGAATAATCCATGTTATTTTTCTTTTTTTTTTTTTTGCGACAGAGTCTCACTCTGTTGTCAGGTGCCAGGCTGGAGTGCAGTGGTGCAATCTCAGTTCACTGCAGTCTCCACCTCCTGGGTTCAAGCAATTCCTGCCTCAGCTTCCCGAGTAGGTGGGACTACAGGCGTGCACCACCACGCGCAGCTAGTTTTCGTATTTTTTAGTAGAGATGGGGTTTCGCCATGTTGGTCAGGATGGTCTCGATCTCTTGACCTTGTGATCCACCCGCCTCTGCCTCCCAAAGTGCTGGGATTACAGGCGTGAGCCACCGCGCCCAGCCCATGTTATTTTTCAAACAAATAGACTGCTTATACGCAAGTTCAGCAGTCTTTCAGCACTGAGTAAAGATAATGCATAAGCACCTGATGGATACCAAGATGATTAAAGATGTAATCCTGGCTGGGCGCGGTGGTTCAGGCCTGTAATCCCAGGACTTTGGGAGGCTGAGGTGGGTGGATCACCTGAGGTCAGGAGTTCGAGACCATCCTGGCCCATGGCAAAACCACGTCTCTACTAAAAATACAAAGATTAGCCAGGCATTGTGGTGGGTGCCTGTAATCCCAGCCACTCAACTCAGGAGGCTGAGGGAGGGGAATTGCTTGAACCTGGGAGGCAGAAGTTGCAGTGAGCCGAGGTCGCGCCACTACTCTAGCCTGGGTAAGAGCGGACTCCACTTCAAAAAAAAAAAGTCGTAATCCCCAGTCCTCCAGGTGTTTTCTGGTGGGGGAGATAGACCCGTGCACAGATACTCACAACCCAAGGCAGACACGAGTGGTGCTTTATGAAAGGTATGAAAAGGAGAGTTACTGCAGGGGTGACTGGGAAAGCTCGTGAAGGGATTAGAATTCTAGTGGTCCGGGACAGGTAAAGAGAGTTGGCATCGTGGCTACTCCAGCTGCCAGAAATAGCCCAAGGAAAGGTCCAGGTGGAGGCAGGCAGGTGTGGATTTGTGGTGAGGCATCACAAGCAGCTTGGGGCATAACGCTGGAAAAGATGACACTAGTCCTGTGAGTGTCAAGTTCAGAAGAGTGGAGTTCATTTGATGGACAGCGTGAAGCACTTGAAGGTTTTGAGGCCAACATCCAGGCCACTCATAAGTCCAAGTGTCCTGTTTTTCTTTTCTTTTTCTTTTTTTTTTGAGACGGACTTTCACTGTTGTTGCCCAGGCTGGAGTGCAATGACATGATCTTGGCTCCCTGCAACCTCTGCCTCCTGGGTTCAAGCGATTCTCCAGCCTCGGCCTCTCGAGTAGCTGGGATTACAGGCGCCTGCCACCACACCCAGGTAATTTTGTTGTATTTTTAATAGAGATGGGGTTTCACCATGTTGGTCAGACTGGTCTTAAACTCCAGACCTCAGGTGATCCACCTGCCTCGGCCTCCCATAGTGCTGGGATTACAGGTGTGAGCCACTGCGCCTGGCCAAGTGTCTTATTTTTCTTGTGGAGCAAAGCTTGGTTCAGCTCATTCTAGTCGTTAGTGCTCCTTCCAGGTAAGTGATATGACACCGTCTGGTGGCTCCTTGCCTGCTGTAAGCTCTTGTACAGCCATCATGGGACTCTGCACTTGGTAAGTGCAGATGGAGTCTTACTCTGCCGCCCAGGCTGGAGTGCAGCGGTGCCATCTCGGCTCACTGCAACCTCTACCTCCTGGTTCAAGCGATTCTTATGCCTCAGCTTTCCTAGTAGCTGGGACTACAGGTGCATGCCACCATACCTGGCTAATTTTTTGTATTTTTTGTAGAGATGGGGTTTCACCATATTGGCCGGGCTGGTCTCAAACTCCTGCCCTCAAGTGATCCGCCTGCCTCAGCCTCCCAAAGTGCTGTGATTACAGGTGAGCCCCTGCACCTGGCCAGAACTGTTTCTTGGGTCGGTTTTGGGTGGAGTTTCAGTCTGGTTCATTAGCACCACCTGGTGGCTGATGATATTTGTTACACCTGCTTAACTGGACGGTTGATGTGTTTATTTGCAAAGGCAAGACAAATTAAATTACTTAAGGACACATTCTTCAGCATTCCATGTGCCTAATAGGTCCTGAATTAGTGAATATTTTATTTTATTTTATTTTTTTGAGATGGAGTCTTGCTCTGTTGCTGGGCTGGAGTGCAGTGGCATGATCTTGGCTCACTGCAACTTCCGCTTCCTGTGTTGAAGCTATTCTCCTGCCTCAGCCTCCCGAGTAGCTGGGAGTATAGGCGTGCACCACCATGCTCAACTAATTTTTTATATTTTAGTAGAGACTATGTTGGCCAGGATGGTCTCGATCTCCTGACCTCATAATTTGCCCACCTTGGTCTCCCAAAGTCCTGGGATTATCAGCGTGAGTCAGCACGCCTGGCTAAATTCTTTATATTTTGAAAGAAAGCAGGCATATGCAGATCAGGAAAAGTATTTTGCCACATTCTTTAAAGCTTTATGTTTTGGGAAAGTTTAAATACTTATTGAGAGAGGATATAGGGAAAGTTAAATGCTTCATCTCTGACCTTGGGAAATTTTCAGTCTCTTGGGAGTAATATAAATTGAAATATTTACTAATAAAATCAGTAAGCTGGTAGCTCTCAGACCAGCTGGTTATCAGAATCATCTGGGCAGTTTTGCAAATGCAGGCGCTCAGGCCGTTTCACTAGAGATTCTATTCAGGAGGTCTGGAGAAGGACCCAGGAACTGGTATTTTTTTTTTTAGCATGCTCTCCTATTAATTCTGGATGTGTTAGTGTGAACCTGAGCTGGAATCATCAGGGGTGGCTTCCTAGAGGAGATGGGCCTAGAATTGGCATCCCTTGCTTGGTTACAGAGTCTCCACCATGGGCCAAGCATTGTGCTGGGGGCTGGGCCTCTGTGTTGGATAGCATGTGGTTCTGGGCCACCAGGAGCTCATGGTCTGATGTGGAAAACTTCCAAACGAGTGGTTACAGTTCGATGAGATTGGTGCCAAGAAAGGTATGTGCAAAATGAGTCGGGGTACCGAAGATTCAGCACAGGATCTCCAGGGTGGAGACATCTGAACCTCTCAGGCTTTTAGTGAGAGGAAGAGCTCGTAAGAGCACACAGGGAAACAACATAGCATGTCTAGGGAAACATAAATGGCTTGGAATGGCTGGAATGTGGGTAAATATGGGAAAGTAGCACAGGGCTGTGCTAGGAAGGCGAACAGGAGACTGCACTCTGGCCTGATAGCCAAGGGGATTCATGGCAGTGTTGTAAGTAGACAAGCCCCCTGACTGCTGGCTGCGGTAAAGAGTGGGGAGGGCTGGGCAGGAAGGGCAGGGCCTTTACTTAGGTGCTGCGGCTGTAGAGAATGGAAATGAGGCCCGATGTGGTAGCTCCTGCCTTTCATCCCAGCACTGTGGGAGGCTGAGGCAGCCAGATTGCTTGAGCCTAGGAGTTTGAGACCAGCCTGGGCTACATGGTGAAACCCCATCTATACAAAAAATACAAAAAATTAGCTGGGTGTCGTGTGTGCCTGTAGTCCCAGCTGATTGGGAGGTGGTAGGAGAATTGCTTGAGTCCAGGAGGTAGAGGTTGCAGTGAGCCAAGATCTCGCCACTGCACTCCACCTTGGGTGATGGGAGTGCAACCTTGTCTCCAAAAAATAAAGAAAGAGAAAGAGTAGAAATTGAAATGAGGTGCAGTGGGCGCTGAGGAAAGGCCCTGGGGTTGGAGCAGTTAGAACGGTGTGCCTTTGCACACGCCACCCTTCTCATTTGGATGCTCTGCTGTGCCTGCGGGGCTCAGGAGTCTGCGATAGGCCTCTGCTAGGGAGGATCTCTGCACAGTGCCCCTACACACCACTCCCTACTATGCCTGCCTACCCAGAAGGTGACCTTTCTAGGTGAGGACTCAGATGCCATTCCACCCTCACTGCCTGCTGGGCCCTTCTCCCTAGGTTTGTTGTCTCCCCAACACTTGTCCCTATCCCTCCAGGATGTGCGCCCCTGTGATGGTAGAGCTGGAGGGGGAGACTGATCCTCTGCTCATCGCCATGAAGGAACTCAAGTAAGTCAGTGAAATCGTGGTTCACTTCTCCAGAGCTCTGGGAGGCATCTGTTGGGCTCTCTCTTGCACCCTTTGCTCCCGTTTCCCTGACTGGGGAAGGTGATGCTTATTCCCACCGATCCTTAGGAACAGCTCACCGGGAGGTAGGAGGAAGAGAGAAGAGGAGGCAGGGAGAAGTAGAGGGCACTTATGAGAGGGGGCCTCTTCTGGCTGTTGGAATTTCCCTGTTCCTGCTTCAGGAGGCCTTACCAATGTTCTGTTGCTCTTCCCCCTCTTGTCTGATATAAAAACTTTCTTTTTCTTGTAATTGCTTTCTGACAAAGTACCCTCATCTGTCCCAAGAGGCTGCTCCCAAGACTTCTCTTGCCTTGTGTTTCGCACACAATTTGTTCCTTCTGCGGCAGAGCTGGAGGTCACCAGCCCTCATGTACTTGTGACTTCTCCCCTGCCACAGGGCCCGAAAGATCCCCATCATCATTCGCCGTTACCTGCCAGATGGGAGCTATGAAGACTGGGGGGTGGACGAGCTCATCATCACCGACTGAGCTGGAGTCGTCTTCCTGCCCTTGCCCTGTGCCCAATTTTCATTCTCATTTTATATGTGTAAATAATAAAATATTCAACCTTCCAACCCCCTTCCCCTCTGCTTATCTGCGATGTCACCACCTGTTGCTTCCCTGTGACTGCCCTGCTGCCTGGAGCATGCATCTATTCCAGTGGCCCTGTGACTGTCAGCTCCTTAAGAAGCACCAGGGGCCTTTAGCCCCTGTGGATCCCCCACATCCTTCCCTCCATCTCCCTGTTCCCCAGAGCAAAGGCTGCTGCAGGGGAGACACCTCAGCTGCCTTCCTAGCAGACAGATGAGTCTTTGTGCCCAGGGAGCTCGTTGCCACGGAAACCCCCAATTTCCTTTCCAGTGGGGACTGGCTGCAGGGGCTTCTCCCTTCTCAGGAGTATCACAGAGCAGGTCTCATCAAGCCACCCATTGTTTCCTAAGGACCTGCTTCGAGCCTCTTATCGTGGGCTCGGATCCCCTTTCAGGAGCAGTGCTCTAGCAGGAAGCGTGGGGGTGTGCTGATCTCCCACCCTCCCCAGGCAGAGCCCTGCTGGGCAAGTCCGCAGCTGGAGCAGGGACGGAGCACCTGCCTGCCCCTGCCCCCACGACGCTGTCCGCTGTCCCTGCTCCTCAGGACTCTGCCCACACACGGTTCTCTGTGGCCCACCTCTTCGTGTGCCACACCCATGCCCTCTTCCCACCCCCTGTAAGATGTCCTTTCCCTCCTGTGTGGGGCTGGTGATCCTCTGAGGCCTTGGGGGGAGTGGTGCTGCGGTGGTGGTGCTCCTGGGTTCCAGGTGTTACATTAAGTCAGAGCTGGAGCTCCCCCTTCCTCTGCCTGAGGTTCTATTGGGTCCTCTTCCTTTCTCCATCCTGCTTACCCAATGAGATAAGATCAGTCACACTGGCTCCTCCTTCCTAGGGGGTCGGGGGTGAGGGTATATTGATATGAACAGGGATAGAGGGAAAACTAGCTCCCTGAATATGCCAGCCTTGACTTCCATTCCACTGCCAGCTCCCCTTCCAAGAGGAGGAGCTGGGCTTCCCTAACCTCTACAGCAGGCAGGGCTCCAGGTCTCAGCACAGCCTGGGCCTGGGGTGGGGTGTGAGGAGTGAGGGATGAGCTTCTGCACCGGTGGGAGGGTGTTTGCTGCCCTGGAGAAGGGTTAATTCAGGGAGCAGTGGACTTCACACCCCCATCCACCCTCCTCCAAGCCTGTGGAATCCTTTAATCAAGTTGGGTGCTGAAATTTCAGCTCTGAAATGCCGCCTTTGTGCTGGCATCCAGGCAGCCGCCCCAGAGTGCGGGGGTCACTTTCTCGGCCCCATTTCTCTAAATGGTCTCTTTGTTCCCTGCTGGGCTGCTCAGTATCAGATGTGATTAAAGGGAGATGGGGTTTGGGCTGGGGAGGAGGGAAGTGGGGGCTTAACCCTTAGGGGATAGGGTGCAAGGGAAATGGGACCGAAGGGGTGTTTTTCCTCCTGTCTCCCTCTTCCCATTCTCCTCTTTTGCGGGAGTCCCCTGCTATTCAGCTGGCTGGGCCTGGATTTTGACTTCTCTTGAATAAAATATCACGAGCCACCACTATTGGTTTTGTTTTCTTAGGGTTTGGGCATAGTCTCTTCAGTCATTTCCAGAAACACCTGGCCCTTTTTTTACAAGTGGAGCTCCTGCCTTCCTGAGGCCTGTGCACACTTGGAATCTTTGGTTTAAGGGATGCACACCCAGGTCTTCTGACTTCTCTGAGGTCATTTCCCCTCGTCCCACACTCTCAGTGACTTCGCACTCAATCAGTCTCATCGGATTCGGGGTCTTGGGGATGACAGTGTCCTCTTCTGGATGTGCCCCTGCTCCCCACGGTGCCAGCTCCGTGTCCCTCATCCCACTGCGAGCAGGAGTAGTGAACAGACCGGAAATGGGAAAATGTCCTGCCTTTCAGTGAAGGGGAAAGGGTGGGTTGTAAAAATTATCAACACGTATAAGGTTAGTACTGATTGATCCATGACAAAATTCTAGAATAGGTCACTCCATGTTTGAAAGCACTTTAAGAGGAGATGGGATGCTAGCATAGGATATCTAAGAACCAATGTTGCCAAATAAAGTTTTTTCAATGGTTACTGGTCCAGTAGGTTGAGGGAATGCCAGAGATCCAGGAATCTTGATTTTGACAGGGCATCGGCAGTCTCCGTGCAGCCGAGACAGAGAAGCGTGTGCTTCATGATGGTGTAATTAGACAGTTTTAGAACTGATTGGACAGGCTCCTTAAGAGTGGAGATAATAGGGCCAGGCGAGGTGGCTCACGCCTGTAATCCCAAGCACTTTGGGAGGCCGAGGTGGGTGAATCACAAGGTCAGGAAATCAAGACCATCCTGACCAACATGGTGAAACCTCCTCTCCTAAAAAAGTATACAAAAAGTTAGCCCGGTGTGGTGGCGTGCGCCTGTAGTCTCAGCTACTCGGGAGGCTGAGGCAGGGGAATTGCTTGAACCCAGGAGGCAGAGGTTGCAGTGAACCAAGATTGCACCACTGCGCTCCAGCCTGGGTGATGGAGCAAGACTCCGTCTAAAAAAAAAAAAAAGTGGAGATGATGGAATTGACAGTGGAGAGAGGTGTTGAGTGCTGTACGCAGGTGTCCCCCTTCATTTCAACCTTTATTAGTGACTTGAATGAGGCTATTCAAGTTTGCAGATACATAAAGCTCCAAAGGAGAGCTGCGTCCTAAAAGGTTTCATACAGGTGGGGAAATGGGTCAGACCCAACAAGGCGAGGTCTGTTAAAGATCAGTGTAGAGTTCTGCTTTTGTCTACAACAAAACACCAAAAACAGCATACGTGCAATTTGGGTATGACTTTGCAATGGATGTTGTCTAAAAGATCAGGGGGTTCGGTTACCATCCAGCTTCATGGGAACCAACAGTTTTAGGGAGGTTGCCTGAACAGCTTCTGCGAAGCAGATCCCAGATGGAGGGAGTTTGCCCTCCCTGGGGACTGGTCTAGTGTTGGTGCCCTGCCTCTCTCCCTGGTCCTGACTAGGGGCTGGAGACCGTGGATGGAAGGAAGGAAGCTAAGGATGCCCAGGCTGGAGCAGTGAAAGACGCATTGCTCCGGATACAAAGCAGAAGCAGGATCTGCAAACCACAGGCCGGTGGAGGGGATGCTGGTTAAGAGTGCAAGCCTTGGAGTCAGAGCTGGGTTCAGATTCTGGCACCAGCACTTCTTAGCATCAACCTCTCAAAGCTTGTTTCCCCATCTGGAAAACTGAGATAACAATTGGACCTACTCCTTCACTGGCCTAAATGACATAAAACCCTTGGGAGCACTGAGTAAATGGCAGCTGGGTATAAGCCGTTACGAGCTGGGTATGAGGAGAACTTCAACCATCGGAGCTGTTCATCAGTAGAGCAAGACGGCAAAGAGATTTCCCTGTCCTCAGAGTTGTGTGCTTGTGAGGTAGAGCGGTCCTGGCCTCGGGGTGCTGTCTGGACTTCTGCTGAGGAAAGAGCTCTTAGGGAGTAGGCACTTAAGGAGTAGACTGCATGTCTGACATCCTTGGTCTGGATGTGGGCACAGGCAGCTGCTGTGAAGGTTTGGCTAGATCCTGGCATGGGCTGCTGTGTGTGTGCTGGGGGAGGCGGCAAGTGGGGGATGCAGCAACACAGGGCCTGTCCACACATCCTGAAGGGCAGGCCTCTGACTGCAGACAGCACGGTGTCACGCCCAGCCCACCTCCTCTTCAGTACCAGTCTCTCGAATTCTTTGCAGACTCCCCTCAGCTGGGTGCTGGGTGAGCAGAGGGGGTGCTTGGAAGGCAGTGAGTTCAGCTGAGCCAGTTAAGAGTCAGTGGACCCTGCAGTGCGGGGCACAGCTGAGCTGGGGAGAAGCTCCCATCTGAGGCCTCAGTCCCTGAGCTCAGATGGACCCCATTGGGATGCCAGCTGTCCTAACCCACTCCATTGTCCCCACTTTCTTAGCGGGGAGAGAGAGAGGAGAGGGGAATGAAAGAGAGA
>PVKV010041779.1:0-11201 GCA_004027835.1 Alouatta palliata
GCGTGTGTGGAATGCAGTGCATGTGGAATGCAGTGCGTGTGGGCGCGGCGCGTGTGGAATGCAGTGCGTGTGGGCGCGGCGCGTGTGGAATGCAGTGCGTGTCGGCGCGGCGCGTGTGGAATGCAGTGCGTGTGGGCGCGGCGCGTGTGGAATGCAGTGCGTGTGGGCGCGGCGCGTGTGGAATGCAGTGCGTGTCGGCGCGGCGCGTGTGGAATGCAGTGCGTGTGGGCGCGGCGCGTGTGGAATGCAGTGCGTGTGGGGCACAGCGTGTGTGGAGCGCCTGTGCCTTGGTCCAGGTCTCTGGCCGTTGGCAGGAATACAGCAGCAGCTCCACCCCGGGCTGTACCCGTCGGCCGCTCCGAGGTGCTCCTCTCCCCACCATGATAGGAAGTCATGGACTTGGTCCTTGAGGCTGTGTCGATGTCCCGCGTGTCCTCAGCCTTCCAGGGCTTGTGTTTCTATCCTCTGGGACTCGGGTTTCTGTGTTCCTCCCCGGCTCTTCCTTCCGTGACCACATGATTTGCTCTGATGCCCTTGCTGCCCCTCGCTGGCCCCGAGGCCCGATGAGTCCCTGTTCCTGCTGCCCCATACCCTCTCTGCTGCTCTTGTCCTCCCCGCCCTAGTCCTGGAACCAGCCATTTCCGCAGTGGTTCCTCTGTGTGGTGGCATGTTCTGGAAGCCAGGGTGCACTGTGCCCCTGGGCTGCGCATCTGCAGAGCACTCCATGTTCAGCTCCCTGTGGCGAGCCCCAGTTCCAGCCCCACAGCACAGGGTCCGTCCAGCTCTTCCTGCCTCAGGTGTGTAGCATGACGAAACCAACTGCCAGCACCTGTGTGTGGCCTCCTGCTCGGAGGAGGCTGGCAGAGGCTCGGGGCATTAGCACCCACAGCACTGCCACGTCCTAGATTTCCAGAAGACACGACCTCCTCCCTGGGGGAAGGTGGTGGTGCCAACACCAGAGCGTTCATTTCTGTAGTGGAGACGGAAGGACCTGCCTCTCCCCCAACTGTGGGTATCAGGAGCAAGGCCGCGTGGCAGATGAGGCTCTCCCTGAGGCCAGGTGCATGCCCCACTCCAGCGCAGCGGCCGCGCCACCCAGATGCCCTCTGAGGGGGAGGTGCCCTGGTGACGGGGGCCCCTCCTTGTGTCCAGTGGCCTCTGCCTCCACGGACCCCTCTGCACACGCCATTCTCACGGCCTCACGGAAGTCATCATCACTGCCCCTGCTTCAGGTGACAGGCCACAGTAGCACCTGCCTGTCAGCTCTGTCCCACTGCCGGACAGGGAGACACTGGGCCACTCGGTCCAGCAGGAAATGTGTGTCCTGAAACTGCCTTGGGCTCGCTGTCAGAATTGGGGCAGCATCTTCCAGCGTTCCTTTTAACAGGCTGCCTTCTAAATAGGAGTCAGAAAGCAAGAGCAATGCTATTTTTTTTTAAGTCAGGCAATTGAAGGAGACTTTATTTTTCATGCATTTCTTCCAGGGTTTCCTGGAGGCCTGAAGTGTGTAGGTGATGCTCCTGAGTTATTTATCAGGGGCAGTCAATTGCCCTCCCACAGGGCATCTAGTCAGAGGCAGCCCAGCTCTGGCCTGGTCAGGTGGGCACGGAGGAAGCCCTGGCTCAGGGCCTCTTATAGGCAGCCGAGCTTGTGTGCAACCCCCTGGCAGATTCTGAATTCTCCCCTCTTCACTCACACCGGGAGGGTCCCCTCTTCACTCACACCGGGAAGGAAGGTCCCTCTTCAGTCACACCGGGAAGATCCCTCTTCACTCACACCGGGAAGGAAGGTCCCTCTTCACTCACACAGGGAAAGAAGGTCCCTCTTCATTCACACAGGGAAGGAAGGTCCCTCTTCACTCATACCGGGAGGGTCCCTCTTCACTCACACCGGGAAGGAGGGTCCTCTCTTCACTCACACCGGGAAGGAGGGTCCCCTCTTCACTCACACAGGGAAGGTCCCTCTTCACTCACACAGGGAAGGAAGGTCCCTCTTCAGTCACACTGGAAGGGTCCCCTCTTCACTCACACTGGGAAGGAAGGTCCCTCTTCACTCACACCGGGAAGGTCTCTCTTCACTCACACCAGGAAGGGAGCCTGGTTTCGGCAGTCTCTGCCTCTCCTGTTTTACTCACACCGGGAAGGGAGCCTGGTTTTGGCAGTCTCTGCCTCCCCTGTTTTACTCACACTGGGAAGGGAGCCTGGTTTCGGCAGTCTCTGCCTCCCCTCTTTTACTCACACCAGGAAGGGAGTCTGGTTTCGGCAGTCTCTGCCTCCCCTGTTTTACTCACACTGGGAAGGGAGTCTGGTTTCGGCAGTCTCTGCCTCCCCTGTTTTACTCGCACCAGGAAGGGACCCTGGTTTCGGCAGTCTCTGCCTCTCCTGTTTTACTCACACCGGGAAGGGAGCCTGGTTTTGGCAGTCTCTGCCTCCCCTGTTTTACTCACACTGGGAAGGGAGCCTGGTTTTGGCAGTCTCTGCCTCCCCTCTTTTACTCACACCAGGAAGGGAGTCTGGTTTCGTCAGTCTCTGCCTCCCCTGTTTTACTCACACTGGGAAGGGAGCCTGGTTTCGGCAGTCTCTGCCTCCCCTGTTTTACTCACACCAGGAAGGGACCCTGGTTTCGGCAGTCTCTGCCTCCAATATTTTATTCACACTGGCAAGGGAGCCTGGTTTCAGCAGTCTGTCCCTCCTGTTTTACTCACACCGGGAAGGGAGCCTGGTTTTGGCAGTCTCTCCGTCTCCTGTTTTACTCACACCGGGAAGGGAGCCTGGTTTTGGCAGTCTCTCCGTCTCCTGTTTTACTCACACCGGGAAGGGAGCCTGGTTTCAGCAGTCTCTGCCTCCCC
This sequence comes from Alouatta palliata, assembly GCA_004027835.1. NCBI lineage: Eukaryota > Metazoa > Chordata > Mammalia > Primates > Atelidae > Alouatta > Alouatta palliata. The sequence continues at coordinate 2,849 of PVKV010041779.1, forward strand.
TGTTTTTCTCCTGCTCTATGACACCATCTTTCTGTGATTCTTTTCCTGCAGGAAGTTGGAAGCATCATCGGGAAGGTAATTATTGATTGAATCTCTGCCTCTCTTGGGGGTCTCTGTAAGGGGATGGTAAGGACAGTAGCCACCCTGGGTGCTAGGTGGCACCCAGTAGATGCACCTTTCCTGGTAGGTGGGTGGTGTGTTCCATGAAGTCAGGACCCCAGGGGTGCTGCCTGTTTGCTTCATGACGGTGGAGCTTGTCACTGGCTCTGTGCGGCTGAGGGAAAGGGCTTCTCCCCAGCTGGTGAGCTGGCTGCCCCTGCCCATGGCCTTGGTGGCCAGTCCTTCTTTCCCGGTTGAAGACCCCACAAAGAAGGATTTCCCACACCTTCTTCGGCCGGCTGTGTTGTCTGGGTGGTCTCCAGGAGTGCCAGCAGAGGCAGCAGCACTCGACACTTGCCTTCCAAATCAGGGCTGGCGGGGGAAGTAAGGCCCAGTGTGGAAGCTGCATCGTGAGGCTGAGCAGTGAGGGCCACCCAGTCTTTGTCGCATTTTCACCACCTCCAGGGACCTGTGTCCTTCCCCTCTGTCCCACCATGAGGGTGCCTCTCATAGCTCATCCTGGCTTCCTCACGAGTGCTGGAGCAAGCGTGTCTCTGAGAGCCATAACCTCTGGAGGGGAGGGGAGCAAGCCAGAGTGCAGCTGGCCATGCAGGGCACCTGAGGGCATGAGTTAGCTACTACGGGAGCCAAGCTGGGCCCGCCCCACCCTTGCCAGCCATGTGCCCTTGGGTGGGTGCACTTGCCTTCCTGTGCCTCAGTTTCCCATCCAAATGCCCTCTAGGGCGTGGTGGGCATGGAGCCTGGTCTCCTAGGAGGAGGCTCCACTGTGTGGGCACATGGCGCAGGCTGCTCCCCACCCGCCCTGGGCCACACCATCCTCAGAGCCAGAGGTGCAGAGGCTGCCCCGTGCGCCTCGAGCCCATGCATGCCCTCAGTGCAGCTACAAGGGGTGCCTTTTCCTTATTGTCTAAATATTTATTCCAGAAAGGAGAAACCGTGAAGAAGATGCGTGAGGAGGTGAGTGTGGCGGGTCCCCGTCTGTTAGCAGCCGCTTCCGGGCGGGCGGGGAGAGTCCTCAGGCTCTGCGCCTGCCAATGCAGGGCCTCTTCCCCTACTCAGGCCTCCTGTGCTTCCCTGAGGGAAGGGGTCCCTTGGATTCCTTTTGCTAATTGAAGTGTCGTTGGAAAGGAGATTGTTGAGAGGGTTCACTGTTCAGTGGTGGTTTACCAGTCAGGGGACAAGTGTCATTGGAAAGGAGATTGTTGAGAGGGTCACTGTTCAGTGGTGGTTTGCCAGTCAGGGGACAAGTGTCGTTGGAAAGGAGATTGTTGAGAGGGTCACTGTTCAGTGGTGGTTTGCCAGTCAGGGGACAAGTGTCGTTGGAAAGGAGATTGTTGGGAGGGTTCACTGTTTAGTGGTGGTTTGCCAGTCAGGGGACAAAGGCATGTGTTTGTACCAATTGTCATTAGAGTTGCAGCCCCAGGACCCCTGGCCGAAGGGCTTTAATTGGTTGCTGGGGTTTCTCTGCTCTCGCCCTAGAGTGGTGCCAGGATCAACATCTCAGAGGGAAACTGCCCAGAGAGAATCGTGACCATCACAGGCCCGACAGACGCCATCTTCAAGGCCTTTGCCATGATTGCATACAAGTTTGAGGAGGTAACCTGCACCCCCGGAAACCTCCACCAGCCCGGCAGTGTCCAGCCTGGTCTCAGCTGGCTCCCTGGGTCCCTCTTCCCTGCACTTGGACTAGGGGATCACCCAGGTGGCCCCATAACTACACTCACCTCCTTTGCCTCCCAGGGCCTCCCCCAGCTCTGGTTCACCCGGTCAGCGGCCAGTGTCCCTCCGTCCTTCTGAAGCCAGCTACTGCCAGCTCGTGCGCCTTGAGTCCACCTCCCTCAGCTTCCTCAGACCCTGCCCTGGGGCACCAAGCACAGCCTCACAATACCCCACCCTTCCCCCAGGGCACACAGCCGTGGCCGACCCTAGGGCCACACCAACATCCCAGCCCCCAGCTGGCTCCGCCACATGGCTCTCAACAAAGCCCTGGCTGGCACAACCCTGGTCCACAGCCACACACCACCATGCCACCGGGCTCCCCTGGGAGAGCTGATGTAGCCTGGCTTAGACTTGGACAGTGAAGGTGGAGGCCATTCTTGCTGGTGGATATTACTGTGTGTGTGTGCGCATATGCATGTGTGCGTGTGTGTGCATGTGTGTGTGCGTGCGTGTGCATGCGTGTGTGTGCATGTGTGTGTGTGCGCATGTGTGTGTGTGTGCGTGTGTGCATGCGTGTGTGTGCAGCGCTTCTGTATATTCTGCCACTGAGTTCCATTTTAATGTCTCTGTGTGTTTCTAGTTTTCTTGAAATTGCTGGTAGTTAGTTAGAGATGCATTTAGTGTTTTTGAGGGGTTGCCATTAAGTAATGAGGGGTACTTTGTGGAAATAAAGACCCCTCCAAGAAGTAAAATGCTCAGAGGTTGTTTATGATTCAGCACCATCTTCTGTGCTTGGCGGAGACTCGAAAGCAGGCGAGGAGGGAGCTTTGGAGTGGCAGAGGTGAGCCGCACCCCCGGCGAGGCAGTAGGGGTAGAAGCGGGGCATCCCGCGTGGCTGGTGGAGTGTGTGGGGCCTTTTCCAGTGGGTCTTGAGTTGGAACTGGGGTGCACATGAGGGAAGCCGACTGTCCAGGGCCGAGTGCAGTGGAGGCTATGGCCTGGCCTCCAGGGCTGGACGCTGCAGACGTTGGGGCCAGTGTCCCCTATCATAGGTGGCCTGGCCACTGTCTGTAGGCTTTTTCTTAGTTTCCCCTTTTAGCTACTCTCTTGTTTGCAAGAGGATAGCCAGTTCGGGAAAGGCTAGAGAGCCAGATCACGCCGCTCGGGATGGTTCAGTTGCCCTCTTGGTCAGCTGCACTGCAGAGTCCTCTGGATCTTTCTGCTGCTGAGTCATCCTGGCCGTCGTCTGCTGGCAGACTGATGGGATCTTTCTGCTGCTGAGTCATCCTGGCCGTCGTCTGATGGCAGACTGATGGAATGTGGCAGGCCAGCATCATACACAATAACAGAAACAAGAACAATGGTGGTAAAACCAAGGACACCGTTACCCAGCCCTAGACAAGAGGACACAGCCCATGGCCATAAGGGCCAGCCTCGGGAGCCTTGTAGCAGCTCCTTGGGGTGCTGGGCAGCCTTCTCCTGGGACTTCGCTCTGCAAGAAACATGTGCAGTGGCACAAACGCCAGTGTGGCTGGCCAACGAGAAACCCAGAGAAGCGCAGTAACCCACCACTGCTCGTGCCAACACGCCCCCCACCCAGGGCTGGCCAGTGAGAAACCTGGAGAAACGCAGTCACCAACCACTGCTCATGCCAACACACCCCCCACCCAGGGCTGGCCAACGAGAAACCCGGAGAAATGCTGTCACCCACCACCGCTTGTGCCAACACGCCCCCCACCCAGGGCTGGCCAACGAGAAACCTGGAGAAACGCAGTCACCCACCACCACTTGTGCCAACACGCCCCCCACCCAGGGCCGGCGGAACGAGAAACCTGGAGAAACGCAGTCACCCACCACTGCTTGTGCCAACATGCCTCCCACCCAGGGCAGGTGGTGTCCCAAGTACCTTCTGCCAGAGCTGGCAGTGGGTTTCTGACTGTAGTTTCTGCCTGTGCGATGCCCACTGTGGGGAACGCTCAGTCATCCCTTCCACAGAGTACACAAATAATCATGGGTGGTCTCGTGTTTGGACTCAAATTTTATTTGAGTCAGAATTTCCAGCGTGGAGATTAATAGAATTAGGCTCTTTAGATACAGAGAAGTCTCCGATGCTATTCCTAAGGTATCTGAAGTATTCGTCTGAGGCCAGCAGGGCCTGGTGACTGGCCCTAAGGAAGCATATGGGACCCAGGGAAGGGTTGTCGCTCAGCTGGAGAAGTTGGAACTGCGGCCTGTGCCCGACAGCTGCCGCTGGGATCTGTATTAGTTTCTTCCACGTGGCTGGTGTTTCATGGCCTGTTGCTCCATGCAGGTTGCTGAATTTAAGTTTACAATGACCTGGGGACTGAGCAGTAGACTTTAATAATTGGTTGTTTCTCTAGGAGAAAGGGACACTGGTAAAGTCACAGGCGATTTGTTTAGAGTTAGTTGTCCATGTGGACGAAAGCAGAAAGACCATCAGCTGTAATTCCCCAGGGTCCCGTTCTGTGAAACCGGCACATCTAGAGACTCTTATCCCTGGGTCCCGGCAGTGGGCGGTGTGTCCAGTCATCAGTGAGAGTGTCTGGGATAATCTAAGAATGGCATTAAAATCAGTATGTGCTAATATAACAATGATCATCAAGTGAAAAGAAAATAGAAAACGGACCATCACCAGAGGTGGATGACAGCCAGGGGCCTGTGGAGAATGAGAGGGACACCAGAGGTGGATGACAACCAGGGGCCCGTGGAGAATGAGAGGGACACCAGAGGTGGATGGCAACCAGGGGCCCGTGGAGAATGAGAGGGACACCAGAGGTGGATGGCAGCCAGGGGCCCGTGGAGAATGAGAGGGACACCAGAGGAGGATGACAGCCAGGGGCCCGTGGAGAATGAGAGGGACACCAGAGGTGGATGACAGCCAGGGGCCCGTGGAGAATGAGAGGGACACCAGAGGTGGATGATAACCAGGGGCCTGTGGAGAGTGAGAGGGACACCAGAGGTGGATGACAACCAGGGGCCTGTGGAGAGTGAGAGGGACACCAGAGGTGGATGATAGCCAGGGGCCCGTGGAGAATGAGAGGGACACCAGAGGTGGATGACAACCAGGGGCCTGTGGAGAATGAGAGGGACACCAGAGGTAGATGGCAACCAGGGGCCCGTGGAGAATGAGAGGGAGAAAGATTATCTGTAAGCAGATGAAAGGTGAAACAAATCCCATGGAGGTCTTGTTAGGACAACATCTTAGCAGAAACTGTCCCTTATCCAGTGTCATCGGCTTGCAGGAAGGTCTCAGGGAAACCTCAGTTTGGGGTTCCCTGTTGGAGTAGTGTGCTCATTGTGTGGAATTTTCGGTCGCCGCTTTGGCTGTGAAATGTGAAACCAAGGACTGACTCCTGGAGTTTCACTGCTGGATTTGTTAGCGATACCTGCTAAGGACCCTTTCAATGAGGTAAGAGAAAGAGACTTTTTCTGATGTCTCTTCTAACAGACAACATCTCCTGGTTGCAGGTCATGAGCAGGGTGTTTGGGAAGATGTCGTGGGAAGCAGCCGTGACCTGCTGGTGATAGGCAGGCCGTGAGGAGTCCCTCACAGTCATTCACCATCCCTGCCTGCAGCAGGACACTGTCTAGCATCAGGAGTCCCAGAGGCATGAGCCCCCAGTCACCAGTCCATGGAGGGGGCCGCTGAGGTGTCTCCAAGGGAGCAGACTCTGTGGCCGAGGAAGCTCAAGGGTTCTGAAGGTTTTGATCTGTTGGTCCTTCAGTTTTTCCAGAAGCTTGTGGGTGGTCAGCACAGTGTTGTTATTGAGTAAGGGGTAACCACTTACAGAGCTCTGTTATCATGGTTTTTGTAAAATGTGGTCCTCAGTCACTTAATGTAAAAGTTGGTGTGCTTCAGGTTGGAAATACAAAATCAAGGAGTTTTTAGTAACTTTAAGGACTGTAGCTTTTAAACAAGGAAATGCTTCAACCCATCCTGAAAACAGATACACAATGGCTAAAGCATTTCCGGTCCCAGGGTGGACGCTGATTAAAATCCACCTGAGGGCATTCAGAGGGCCCTTATGGCTTCGCTCTGGAGCCAGGCCTCGCCTTCACGCCATGTCAGGCTTGTGCTGTTGACAGACACCTGGCCTTCAGATAACTTCAACAGTCTTTGTGCAGTCTCCCACCAGTGTTGACTGGAGATATTAATCCGCTTGTCTACGGCATGAGGAGCAGTTTCACAGACTGACTTGGCTAATACACATTTGAAAGCATGTGGTACCACAGCCAGCCATCTTGACAGCACCAAAGAAGACTGAGTAAAGGGTACATCCAGGATTTTCAGAATTTTTCCATCCTTCGTTTTCAAAATCAGGGATGAAGTGTTGAAATCTTACAGTGGCCTCTCTGCTTGCCTCCAGAGGTCCAGCCTTTGAGGCTTCGCTAAAGCACTGGTGGGCGCAACGGTCCCCCAGAGCACCTCCTCCAGCGTCCGCGACTCCGTCCGCACCAGCCTCGCCTCTGCAGTCGCCAGCTCTCTAGGAAGTGTGCCTAAGAACTCCTCAGTCCCAGCCCATGTAGGGTGGGCTTCCAGCAGAGCTAAAAGCCTGTTTCCAGAGCATCCACACATGGGCCCGTGGCTAGTTGACAAGCGCCAGCAAGAGTGATGAGTCTGTGGGTGACACCCCCCGCCCCGGGCACCGAGGAAGGAGAACTGTCCAGACCCCAGCACAACTAGTGCCTGAGGAATATCTTAGTTTATAGTGTTACTACTCAGCTGTGTCCTTTATATAATCCTTTATATATAATCATATATTACTTTATAGAATTAGTGCCTGAAGTATAACTTACTGCTTACTATATCTAGCTTATATAATCATATTTAATACCTATATCTAACACACTTAGTTCCATATAATCTTTCTATATAACCATATAGGTATTGTAGTCGGAGCTGCACTGACACATTGAGTGCTGATTTATAGAATCCTTCCATAGAACCATATAGTAGTTTGTAGCAGGAGGAATGCCTAGAGCAGTCACAGAACAGAAGCAGCACATGGGAAAACAGCTAGACCAGGACAAGAACTAAAGACCCAGGCGGTGGCGTCCCTGCCTGAAAGGGCATATGCTGTCTGGCAAGCTTGGAGCAAGAGCCTCTCCTCCTGATACAGGAGCTGTAGTTCCTTGCATCCAGTTCCTGTGGAAAGCAGGCCTCAGGCCTGAGATCCTGGAAGTAACCGAGGGAGAAGAACCCCTCTGGTGCGACCAGTCACGGCGGCTGTACACTCTGTCAGTCTTTTCTCACTTCTGTGCTAGCTCAAATCATCCTCCCATAAATAGCTTAAGAGAAGAACGCTGAGCGCGGTGGCTCACGCCTGTAATCCCAGCACTTTGGGAGGCCGAGGCGGGTGGATCACGAGGTCAAGAGATCGAGACCATCCTGGTCAACATGGTGAAACCCCGTCTCTACTAAAAATACAAAACTTAGCTGGGCATGGTGGCACGTGCCTGTAATCCCAGCTACTCGGGAGGCTGAGGCAGAAGAATTGCTTGAACCCAGGAGGTGGAGGTTGCGGTGAGCCAAGATCATGCCATTGCACTCCAGCCTGGGTAACAAGAGCGAAACTCCGTTTCAAAAAAAAAAAGAAAGAGAAGAGCACAAGTCTGTCAGTTCCCACTGCACTGGCTTACGGTATCCTTCTATTAGAAACCCTCTGAAGTCTCCAGCCCCCAGATAAGTGTTGCGCCCGACACCTGTTGCACACAGCCCACCTCTTTGCCTCGGTGACCTAATGGGGGTGGACCCCTTTTCTGCACACGACCCTCTACTACTGCGCACGGCATAGCCTCCTACTGCACATGGCCCACCTCTCTGCCCAGGTGACATAATGGGGTGGCCCCCTCACTTGTGACCACGTGATTATATATGCCCTATCATTAAGCCTATAGATGATGGCCTCACTCACGACCCTGCCCCCTGCTTGTACCTAATAAATACAGATGCTTCTGGGCATTTGGGGCCCCCACTGATCTCCACTCATAGGTGGCGTGGCCCCCCGAGTCCAGATGCTCTTCACCAGTTCTTCAGTGTCCTGTCTCTTTACTTCTGGGATCCTGTACCTCGTCACAGCATAAGGGACACCCCACGACCCTGTGAGGCCCTACAGCCCTACAGAGTCCTGCATGGAGCATACTTTATCACCCACAGGGGACTATGTGGCGAAGGAGCCAAGTTAGCGGCTGCACAGTGTCCTGGTCTCCTTAGGCTGCCATTGCAAAATGCCACAACTGAGCAACTTACACAGCAGACACTGGTTCTCTCACATCCAGGAGGCTGGAAGTCTTGGTTCAGGGTGCCACGGGCCAGTTCCTCAGGGGCCTCTCTCTTTGGCTCGCAGATGCCGTCTTCTCCCTGTGTCCTAACAGGGTTGTCCCTCTGTGTGCATCAGTGTCCTCATCCCCTCTTATAAGGACACCAGTCAGATGAGATTAGGGTCCACCGTAGTGACCCCATTTTACATTCGTTACCTCTGTAAAGCCCCATCTCTAAACACAGTCACACAGGGGGCCAGGGCTTCAGTGTAGACACAGTCACACGGGGGGG